>ML841958.1:8497-31707 GCA_009831015.1 Picea engelmannii
TGCCTTCTGTTTCAGTTACAGACTTCAACGCTCATCCATCTGTCAATCTCCCTAAAAATCGTCTTGCATCACTGGACGAAGCTTAGAGATTCTTCATCTCCTCTGGCGATCACACAGAGGTCTCTTCGAATTCTCTAGCAGAGACCATCAAAGGTTTCTAGCAGTTACATTGAAACATGCTACAGTAGCCCTCCGATCTTGTTCAAATTCACCTGCACCGTTGGATTGATTCCAAGGGATCTAGCATTCATTTCGGTATTTCCGCATTCGGCAATTCGACATTCGTGTGACCATGCATCTCGACATTCCCAGTCGCAATCCCCGAAACGGAGCTTGGTTGCTCTAGCTCTTTCCTCCATCTCTCGCTGATGTGACCAAGGGCTGTGACCATGGCCTTATGCATAAGGCGCTTTCGCGATTTCGCATTTCGTGAGTCTGGAGATGAGGCATCTCGACTCTCCAAGTCGCGATCCCCGAAACCCCGAAATGGCGTGGGATCAACGGTCCCTATCAACACTTGATCTGACGGTTCAGATCATTTCGCGATTTCGCATATCGCGATTTCGACATTTCTGTGGTGAATGTTCTTGATGCTTCCAACTCCCGATCCGCGAAACTCCGAAAGGGAGTCGGATCAATGGTCCACATAACCCCCAAAGATGGACGGTTGACGGGATTTCGGCGTTTCGCAATTCGGCATTTCGGGACTCCTGACGCTGAGAGTTTCTTGACATCTCCATCTCCCGATTTCCGAAACTCCGACGTGGTGTAAACCTACTGACGTCACATGTGGATTGACACGTGTTGAATAACTGCCACATGTCACTCTGATTCGTGACCTACATATGCTTGAAATGTTGAATCAGCTTGAGACTTGTCACTGCCTGGTTGTGCCACGTGTTATTAGGTTTGCTGACGTGTCTTGTTTCGGGATTTCGCATTTCGGCACTTCGGGACTCCTAATGTTGAGAGTCTCTGACTTCTCCATCTCTCGATTTCCGAAACTCCGAAATGGACTGGGATCAACAGTCCAGAACAAGCCTTGATCTGACGGATCAGATTAAGTCGTGATTTCGCATATCGCGATTTCGGGATTCCTGTGGTTAATATTTTTTGGCATCTCCAACTTTCGATCCGTGAAACTCCGAAATGGAGTTAGATCAACGGTGCAAATCACATCTTGATCTGATGGCTGTGGTTAAGTCGCGATTTCGCATATCGCGATTTCGAGAGGTTAGGGAACCCCGTTCCTTTGACTCTCCAGTCAGCGAAATGACGATCTTTCCCCACGTGTCCCTCTTGGATCAACGGTCAAGATTTTATTGGGATTTCGCAACTCCACGATCCTTCATTGTGTCTGATCAACGGTCCATATTTGTCCTCGATCCAACAGTCGAGATTATATCGCGATTTCGCGAGTTGAAAGGTTGGAGCATTTCATTCCGTTGACTTTCCAATCAGCGAAATGTTGATCTGTGTCCACGTGTCCTGCCTGTAAATGGACGGTCCTCCTTCTTTCAGCATTTTGTAAGCCCGCTTCTACTTGCACCTTAAAGAACGTGCAGGTTCTGCTTGATCCAACGATGGTCGAATCCCGCGCTTGGATCGAACGCCTGAGATCTATCCTCCTCTTCATCACGCTCTTCTTGTCTACATTCAGATCTGACGACCATCGGAAATTCAGGATGAGATCCAACGATCACTGACGCTTCTCCTCCGGAGCGTACTTTGTCCTTGTTTTGCCTTCGCTACATACTCTGATCTTGTCGAGCTTGCTTTGCAGCGTCTTCCCAAACTACATCCGGTGCCCGTCTGTTACATTCTTCCTGTACTCAAGCCATAATCGTTGTTGTACTTGCCATCAATGACAAGCATACGCTGCCTGTAAAACATGCCAACATTCTCACTGTGGTCTATCCCTCCTTAATGGTATGTCAAAAAATGGATGAGGCTGGGTACAAGTTCTGAGAAAATTTGGTGGAATAGATAACCCTCAAACCTGGCATCTACGCTGAAAGAAGTCCATGTTGTGCAGTGCAGCCCCCAACTTCGAGGCATGTTTCTGGAAACACCTTCCAAAAAGAAACAATATTTTTATACAAAAATCATTGAAGAAAATATTTAAATCCGCAGATTGATATATGTATGCAAGTGGAATTACTTTCATCCGGGTTTGTTCTGCAACTGGACATATTTAAGCATCAATGTACTATGAATTCAAAATGACTTGTGTTGTTACTTGTAAAAACATCTTACATTGCCTTTAGTTCCTCTTCTGATACACAGACCATGGAAACGATTCTCTGCCAATGTGGATGCAGCGATAATCAATTTTATCGTTGCATGTGAACAAACCGGTAGATATAATAAGATAAGATTCATGTCACACAATTAGATCACATGACTAACTCTGGCCATCTCCTAATCTTGCTTCGAAGATTGGTAGAGTAAATAATTAATAACTACAAGGTCTAACAAGCCTACCTTGCCAATAGGACATTGGTTCATTAGTGAGGTTAACTGGATAAGGTTGACAAGGATTATAAGCTGTCCACCTGGGTTCAGTTCTCACTATGGTCTGCCCCACCCAAATGGTATGTTTCAACAAGACTGGAAGCAAGTCCCAGCCATTTTTTATGGAATTGATACCCTTTAAACCTTCCACCTAAGTCCATGTTATGTGGTGCAGAGCCCAACCTCAGGATGTACTTCTTGAAGCAACTTCCCAGAAAAAGGAAAAACAACTACCCTTAAATTTGGCTGAAAATCACATTATTAGTCAAGGCTGGTTAGAAAAGAAAGTAACTGTTTACTCAAAATATCAATTCATTGTCAACCCCATTAAAAGTGAAGCATATATCATATAAAGCATTTTGAGATCAACCTGCCCACAATATGAGAATCAAATTATGTGAATCGTACCTGCACATCTGCAGCTTAGTTCGGATTTGGATTATCATCATTTTTTTCCTTTCATGTCAACTTAAAGTTCAGATGTCAGAGTGAATCTAACCATAACTAGGCTATCATAGCTAATATTGACTCTATATTGGATAGATATTTGTATTGGAACAAATAAGACCACAGGATTCAAGATACATGAAGAACTTGAACATCCAGCAAAAGTTACAAATTCAGTACACATGCTAAACCATATGGCATTCAACTACTAATTTTAAAAATTATTAATTTCTCCAGTTGGACCTCTTAAAAATTGTATTCAATTCAGTAGATCTCAACTTTTGATCTATTTCAGTATGTACTCTGGATTTTCAATACACGGGAACTTATGATAGCAGAAGTAACACAGGAAACCCTGCCATTCTTGGAAACAAATACTACTATACAACAGCGGCTGCAAGCCAGTAACCACAGGCTATATAATATTGCCTCTTTATCTTTGGCCATCAAACCAGAGTTTGCAGTCCACACTCTGGTATGGTACAATATCACATTCATGTAGAGGTGTAAATAAAATGAGGAACGATCTACATGTTCCTTATAAGTAAGAAGAAACACAGCTATCCATAACAGAGTCTCAGAATTTCTGTACAATAGCACAGAAACTCAGGTCTTGTAGTGAAAGATCAGCTCTCCTTCCATTGACTGACAATGAATATCGACATCCTTCGACCTGAGAAAATTGTGAAATTGAAAACCATGTAAGTTTTCATGTTTTGCTGGGACGCTAATCAAGTAACAATATGTGAAAATTATGGAAAGAATATAAAACAACATGAAGATTAAACCAACAAATTGACATGCCAATATATCTAGCATCACTTCCTAAGAGATTAATATACCAAGAATGTGCTAATTCTTGTTCAAGCCTAGTTGCAATGATACTAAAGCATGGCTTTCCTGTCAAATAACTTGCTGACTAAGAAAGCTATTGTCTAAAAGACCACCCCTTTTAGCTACCAATTTTTCAAGATTATTTGAGTTCAAAGGTCTCACCCGTATTATCTGTTTAGATCTATTCACACTCAAATAATAAGCCGTCAATCTACTTAAATGAATAAACATGGATCTTTCTACACCAGCTCTATGATATTTAACAACTCTAATTTATTGTCTTGAATGTTTTTAGCAAGCTAGCTTACATTATTCCTATTGATTGTTGTAGCACCAAGCCTCAAATGTAAGCAGTTTAAGAGCATAAATAACATCAAGGACTTTGATGTTAGTTGGAACAATTCAATTCATTTCACGTGGGAAAAAAGCAGAGATTACCATTTTAAAAAATGCAGAGCCAGAGAAGTACTGACCACTCTTGGGAAGAGTAGCAGAGATGGAATTGGAATGAGGAATAAAAATGTTTAAACAATAAGATCTAATGTTTTATGAAACTATTGGGGAGATCTCTCTCTCTCTCTCTCTCTATATATATATATATATATATATGCAAATTACCAAGAATGTGCTAATGCTTGCTCAAGCCTAGTTGGCATGGTACTAAAACATGGCTTTCCTGTCAAATAGCTTGCAGACTAAGAAAGTTATTATCTTAAAAACCACCCCTTTTAGCTACCAATTTTTCATGATTATTCGAGTTAAAAGCTCTCACCCCTCTTACCTGTTTAGATCTGTTCACACTCAAATAATAAGCCATCAATCTACTGAACTGAATAAACATGGATCTTTCTACACCAGTACTATGATATTGAACCACTCTAATTTACTGTCTTGAATGTCTTTAGCTAGCTATCTTGCATTATTCCTATTGATATAGCACCAAGCCTCAGATGTAAGCAATTTGAGAACATAAATGACATCAAAGAGTTCGACGTTAGTTGGAACAATTCAATTCATTTCACATGGAAAAAAACAGTGCTTACCATTTTAAAAAATGCAGAGGCACTCAAGTACTAACCACTCTTGCGAACAGTAGCAGAGATGGAGTCAGAGGAATAAAAATGTTTAAATGATCAGATCTAATGTTTTATGAAACTACTGGGGATTTGTACATGTATATATATGTAAATTCCCTTAAAAATACCACTGGGGCCCTAAGTAACCTGGTTCAAGTTTGAGTTCAAGTTCGAGTTTGGCAACCTTGAAGTTCAACAAAAATTCGACATTAAAAATTTTGGTAATAAAATTCGGCATCAAGTTCAATGGACTATAAAATTTGAAAATTAAAAAATATATATAAAAAAATACAATACAATCATTACACAACACTGCTAGGTCTTAGAGGAGTCGACACTGGATTCTGGAATGACTCAAAGACTGGAGTGCAGAAGGAATGATATGCTGCACTGGGCAGGAGGAAAGATACACGGACAGAGGAGGTAGCTACGTGACTGGAAGACTTAATTAGGGTATGTTTTTTAAATTTTTCCTTTTTTAACGTTAAAAACGAATTTGAATCAAATGTCAACGAATTTAGATGAACACAGGTGGATTTAAGCAAGAATCTGTTCGAATTCGAAGTCGACTTTAAACTCACCTTGAAACTCGCCGAATAGAAATGAATTTGTTCGGCTGACTTGAAGTTCAGCAAATTTCAAATTTCAACCTTGAAATTCGCCGAACCCAGTGACTATGTTGGGGCCTTGACTGGTTGGTTAAGAGGGAGTGGTGATATGCCCCCCAAGAGTGTGGTACATTTTGTCCCCTGAAATAGTGGGGCCATCATGGCCATTAAGTCGGGGCAGGCATCGCATTTACCATTCAGTACGACATGTCCTCCCACCTCTTGATAGGTGGTAGATGCTCGACACTTGAAATATAAGAAAATTATCTTAACAACCTCATAGAGTAGGTTGAAGTTGCAGATCAAAATTATAAAACATGCCGTGGTACTAGATATATATAGTCATGCATAATTAGTAAAGGGTTGATTTAATGTCACATAAACCCAATCATGTATATCTGAAGATGAACCTGGGGGTGTGATCAAAATTACATGGAATGAACATGTGACCACTACTGATCAATGCCTTAATAGCAGTATTACCATTGACCAAGGCCTAGCATTGCTATTTGAAAAAGTGAAAAATGAAACCACTATAAAAGGCAACTGAGTCAAAAGGGGCTTGCCCGGGTAGGTGAACGCAGAGTGTTGTTATAGCCCCCATCAAAGTTTGAATCCCCAGAGTGGCATGTTTGCCTCTAGGCTCTCATGTGCCAGTACGCCCCCACAAGAAGGGTGTCGAATAGAGGAAGCCATCATGGATGTTAAGCCAGGCGAGATGTCACAGTCACACACCATTAAGTGCTAAACACTGTCCCTCCTTATAGGAGGTGGACACTTCACACATTAGAGTCTAAATGAAGCATCGTAAAGACATTTTATAAAAGGTTACTGAATTTTCAGTCACAAGAAAAAAAATATGTAGAATCACTGTAATTTGAAAGGTCGTTGAAAGATAAATCACCTAAAAGGTAACAGAAAACAGAATGTGAAGAACCCATGGTCGGAATGACCAAGAAATACCTCCAGTGGTTTGTAGTATAATAGTATTAGATGGTATGTTATTCATTTCATAGCCAATTGTAATTGATATTGGAATAATTCCTACTCAACACATGCAGAATCCCCATTTGTTGTAATGAACTGGCCACTTTGATTTCGGCCTATACATCCTATCTATTGACCCAAGGTCGGAACACTGAACAGAAAAGGAGAATGGTATGAGAAACAGGGATAGAGGATTTTGGGAGATAATAATGTAAATCTCCCCTACCAGATGCCCCCCAATCGATGTATATTATGCATATACAGTTGATTAGTAATGTACTAATGTAGTGACAAGACAGGAACACCCAGGCAAACTTGGGAACACCCATATATCATCTCAACTAACCCAACCATTGAATTTCGATTTTCTTAACACCATTTTGCAGTGTATAGAAATCATACCACAAGTGGCAAAACCCTAAAGAACAAAGAGATCAAATAAAACTAGGTTTGAGATATTTGCTACCAGACCTGTACACTGAGAATCAGCCACATTTAGTGAAAGCTAAATGAAAAATTCAGTTGGGCGATAAGAATGCAACAGCCATTTGCTATCAACGAAGAAGTTTTATTACTTTGTTAATTCTGTTACTTCTACAGCAAATCGGCCTACTCATAGATGCCTTCGTAGGCACTCCTTAATGGCCGTTAGCCAAGCTATCCAGATTCCAGACAGTATGAAACGTCCAACAGTTCTCCAAGATCCCTTCCTTAGGCTAGTGCTTAGGTACACACTGGCAGCTTGAATCCCCAATTCAACCCTCTCTTTTCTTGATGGAGTCTTGTAGCCTGCTTTCTATTTGTAATTGGCATTTAGAGAATTCATAGATGCCTTCTGTTGCCATACAGGCATTGCAAGCACCACAAGAAAAGTTATGATTAGAAGCCTGGCTTCACAATTCTACGGACAAACAGAAAGATTCAAGACGAGGGTGAGAACTTCAAGCAAAAGAAACTCCATAAAGGAGCTGACAAAACAGAATTGGTGCACTTTGCCAAATGGCAATCCTCAAAACCACCTGTTCAATTGAAAATGAATCCATTCCTCTGGATATCTTAGAGACACAGAGGCAGAGTCTATAAATATTGCGATTACAATGCTGAGAAAACTACACTGAAGAGAACCAAAAGCTTCTATCAAAATATGTAATCTTTGCAAAACTTCAGGTTGGCTTGCAAAAGAAGAATCTTTGTTGTTGAAGGATTAGGCTATAGGAACTGCTTTATACGCATTTTTTCTGCCAAATGGTCCTGACAAATATGGTAGCAAAGGTGAATCCATGACATCTATACTTAGAAGTAGCAAAGGTGAATCCATGACACCTATACTTAGAAGTAGCAAAAGTGAATCCATGACACCTATTCTTAGAGGTAGCAACAAATGGAGGAATACTGAAAGGACGCAATTTTAGCTTGAATTTTGAGACTGAAGGAAAAATTGGGAATAAAGGAAAAAAGAAGAATCATAGAAAAGACAATCCAATATATCAAAAAGGAATTACCGCCGAACATTAAATAGTTATTAAACAATCTACTGGACTCTGGGCTCTTGGACACATTTACTAGATTCTGAGAAATAAAAAATTATCATGTCCAATCCATGCACTTGGAAAATATGTAGGTTTCAAGACTTATTAGGCTCACCTTATGCTTCTCACTCCTGCATGCCTGCAGCAGGACCATCTGATGGAGCTGCTATCGTTGCAGCAAGTGCAGATTTCAATGCAGAATTTTTATTAGCAAGCTTCCGTTTACCCCTTTTCCCAGACAACAATCTAGCTATCTGTAATTGAGTTTTGGCTATGATCTCTGTGCGCTTGAGTTCCATCTCGCCTCTCCTAACCTCCGTCTCTGCCCTCAAGCGTTCTGAGTCCTTGTACATCTCCATCTTTGCCTGCTCAAGCTTGAGGATTGAATCAGCAAAAGATCGAATGCTCTCTGCTACTTCACTGCTTGAATTCTTCCTGCGTTTTGATGAATGGCCCTTTCCTGAGCCCTCTCCCACATTTGCAACTTTGCTCCGAGGAGTACTGGTGTCGCTGTCCAACGCTGCACTCTCTTTCCTATTTGGCAATGTGTTAGAGCCATCTTCCTGGTTGCTGTCTTGCATATGACCCTCTGCTTCCACTACTGCCAAATGGTTCAGATTTCCTTCAATGAATTCTCCCGGATTAGGTTGGATCTCTTGTACCCTTTTGTAGACCATCTCTGAATCTCCAATTTCCACCTTAGGCAAGGCTTGCATTCCCAGATCGGTCAGTGCAGGCTGTCCACCCGTATCAACACACACCCCACCAGGCCTGGCTTGGGGTATAGTCGAGCATCTTAACAACCCATCCATCCTTGCAAAGAAGGGCCAGGAAGAAGATCCAGAACCGGGATTGCATATACTTGCAGCCTCAGACCTATATCTCTTCTTCATAGACTCAATCTTGTTTTTACATTGTGACTGTGTCTTGTGTGATTTAATTCCAGAACTACGAGTAGAAACTTGCTTTGCCACATCCTCCCAGTCATTTCCTTTGAGCTTGGCCCGATTTCTGAGAAGCCATTTGGACTCATAAGCATCCAGAAGAGTGCAGACTGCTTCTTCACTCCATTCATCTCTTTTAGTCCGATCAGGAGTCTTGGAGAGACCATTTTCTCCAGTCTTCATATATGACTGCTGTAACTGTTGATGTTGGGCCTGTTGTTGTGGAACTTGAACACGTAGCAATGGTGCCTGCTGCTGCTGGTGATGCTGCTGCTGCTGCTGTTGATGCTGCTGCTGCTGCTGGTTTCCAACCTGCTGTTTCTCCATTGAATCAAGAATACCCTTCAAGAATAGGCACTCACCTATGCTATACTCTTGAGAATTCTCCCACCCCAAAAGTTGGTTTTCATCCTAACTCCTAACCATGGAAAGCAGCAGCCAGGAAATGTATTTTCCTACATTTTCCCTGCTATCCAAATTATTAACTCCTGAGAACATTGAGAAAATCTGCAACCCAAATATCAACCAGAAATTGAGATCACTTGCATTAGTTGGTAGATTGAGCTCCACGCCAAAAGGTCAAATCCGGATCTTATACATCAATAAACTCAAATGACAAATAGAAAAACACCTTGGAGGACAGATCAATGACAGAGATATAAACCTAACACTGGTAACATACAGTTAAACTAGAGGCAAAATACAAATTAACAGAAGGCAGACAACCACATATCTGGTCCTGCAATAAGAGAGTGAATGAATATCAGAAGATTCAGACAAACACTGGGAATACAGCCAAATATATCGCTAAACTGTAGAAGGCATCTACATTCAGATGGACAGTTAATTTCATGAAAGACAAATCTGTGACCAAAATGTAGATGGTCAGATAAAAAATGGCTAAAATTTAGTTAAAACGAAGATGGGTGAGACTATTTATCACTTAAATGAATATTTGACAAAATTTGAAACTAAACCATGAAGACGAATATAGAACCCTCAGTGACCAAATTAAATTCTGTAGCAAAACCAGAGGCCTTCTAACAAACAATTAGCTGACCAATAAAAGTAAAATTTACTAAAATATGGGAGTAAATGGCTAAAATATAGAGGGATTCAAGATGCGTAGATAGATGCAAAAGTCAGACAAATTCAATAAAAATATATAGCTAATTTGCAGAGGAATTTTGACAAACAGCGAGTTGGACACCGAATATATGAATTTTTTTCATAAAAAAAGCTAGTGGGTATCTCTACCATAAGAGGAATTTCAACAAACGGCGCTCACAGATGGCAAATACTCGAAAAATACAAGAGAAAAAGCAGGTCGGTAACGATGATCCGTAGGGGAATTTTACCAGACATGGAGAACATATAATAGAATTTGGCTGGCGGCTACTGCTACAATCTATTGATAAATTTTGTCAAACAATTCGCAGACATTCCGAATATATGATGAGTTAACAGAATAAATGTGGATAAACATACCTGGCAGCAGAATATGAACAAAGAGGGATCGATAAGGGTTCGGTCGCTTCAAAGGTACCGAGCTGATTTCGATGCGGGAGCGTATGATGAAACCAATGAAGAATGGGCACTTGGTACCGAGGGTTTAATGGAAGTGAGTAAGTGCGGTTAGAACAAACCGCTAGGGTTAAGATTTCTCAACTTTGGTTGAGGAGTTGGGGAATGAATAGCATTTTTTTCCCCACTTCAGATGTTTTTGGTCAATACAAGGAAGTTGCATGGTTCAATATGGAATATTGCAATAAATGTGACGAAAGCTAAGTAGATAAGTTTCATATACAATGAAATATTAGTACGATTCGGAGGTTTTTATTCTACCTGATTTTTAGTGTAATTTGAAGTATTTATTGTCAATTTATTTTGAAAATTTGAAATTGTTTGAGTGAATAATTTTATTTTCATGTTATCAATCATGTAAGTTCTTTTTAGGTATAAAGGCGTTGGCGTAGTATAGGAGAGATTTCCATAAAACATTAAAATAATAGTAAAAATTTTACAAAATAATAAATTAATATTAAAATATATAAATAAGGGAATTAAATCTTTAAAAGTGTAAATTTTTATTTTTTTTTCAAGTTTTGTACTTTATAAAAGGTTTACATCTCAAAAGATAAGATCTTTCTAAATACTTGATAAATCCGTGATTAAGATGAATCTATAATGATATTAATAAATTAAAATCTTATACAAATAAAAAATAAAAACAATTAAACATTAAAACTAAACCATTCTTGAAAAAAAATAAAAAATATATTTAAATATATTTTTATTATATTATATTTTTTATCAAAATTATTCAAGACTTATAGCACATCCATTATCAAAATCATTCAAAACTTGTACCCAATTCCATTACATATGTGAGTATCAAGATAATTAAACTTTGATAAAATACTTAATATGTGAAAATTAAAATTCTTGATAAAATATTTAATATTTAAAATACTAAATAAGTGACAATTAATATGACATTTAATATGCGACAATTAAATTTTTTGATGAAATATTAATATAGGAAAATTAAAACTCGACCTTATTGATTACAATTTAAATTTTTAAATTTATTTTATAATATTTTTATTAAAATTAAATTTTTATTTTTATTTTTATTTTATTATTATAATAAAATATACATATTTTATGTTTCAAAATTTTTAAATTCATTAAATTCAACAAATATTATATTTTTTATTTTATTTTATTATTATAATAAAATATGTTATATTTAACCAATTAAACTATAAAATTTTATAAATTATTTTTTTCATTAAATTAAATTATCTATTTAAAAAAATAAAAAGAAAAAGAGAAAAGAAGGATGTGTAAACTATAAAACTTTATAAAATACCTTTTCATTAAATTGAATTATTTATAAAATAAAATGGTAAAGAGACAAGGGAGGATAAGTGGAGAGGTCAAGGAAGGCACTAAGGTTAGGTACAGAAAAGAGAACTTGGAAAAGAACAAAGAAATCCACTAAGGTTAAGTATAGGAGAGAGCACTATGAAAGTGACGAGGGGTGATAAGTGGAAATGTAAGGGGAAGGTACTAGACTTATGGGGTTTAGTTGTTCAAGCCTAAATCACTTTTTCTAACCAATGGACAAGGGCAATGCCATAGGGTTTAGTTGTTCAAGTCTAAATCACTATTTCTAACCAATGGACAAGGGCGATGTCATAGATCGTAATATAGTTGTAAACAACAAAAGGGTTACTCACAACCTAACATCTTATGGTATACCAGCATTGGATGTTGAGAAATGTTGTTCATTAAGTCTTCATGAGGAGGTCACGTGGGCCCCGAAATCTCAAAAACATAGAATTGATATATCAAATTGATGAAGTGGACTCAAAAGTCTATGAATTTAACATAATCATAATCAAATTGTTATATCATTATTATATGTATCTATTTTGGTTAAGAAAGGATAAGATATTTCTTATATGCAGGTTTACATTTTTAATTACATGATATGTTTAACTTTTTGAAATAATGAAGTTATCATCACTATGTAACATAATGAATATGTTTTTCTAGATGGGGTGTTAGTGAGGCTAGTGGTATCAAATATAGGATCAGGTTTGCACATACTCAATCTTTGGATAATCTCCACCATGCAATAATTATTGGCATCTTCAGGAAGCGGCATGCTAGATTGCCTACAAGTTTTTTTTATTTCATTGCACTGCAATCTCATTATGGTTTTGACTATCATCGGTTTGAATGAGAACAACGAGTGGGTTGTTGATCTAGGATCTTTTCATCATGACTTATAAAGAATTGTATCAAATGAGCATAAATTAAAGTGCACCATTAAAGAAGGGAAAACTTAAAAATGAAGAGATATAAGCATCAGATCTGAACACAAAAACTTGATAACGGAGTTCGTCCCTGGTGGACTACGCCTCTGGGTCCTACTCTCAAATGGGTAGGCTCTTTCATTAACTCAGCAAAAGAATTTGGCAAACACGTGAATATACCTCATTCTGAAATCAAGCTACAGAAATAATGCTCAGATCAGAAAACAGACTTCACCACTGGATTTGTGGCGTCGAATTACCCAAAAATGATTGCCTCCACACTCTGATCTAACTCTGGCACTCCCAGGCCCAAGAAGAAATCTGTCTCGGTTTCTGTGCCCTCTACAACCTACAATTATGACAATCTTTGCCTCGTAATCCATGCCTACAGTCATACGGTACGGTCACGCCCCCTCTCTGTCTCTGGGCAGATTGTACTTTTTAAATAATAAATCCGAGCGGATATATCAAGTAGCATCAATGGCGCGTTGGTTATGGCAGAGTTGTAAAGGCGTTGGGTAGGGCAGAGGTTCCGGGGTCAAACCCATCAGACTCCATTTAGGACATTGATTTGTGTGTGTGTGTGTGTGTGTGTATTCGTTGGAATATTCGCTCTGCTAACTATAGCGTACCCGCTATCGATACTTCTATCGACTGATAATATTGGCGTGGTCCGCCAGATTTGGCACCATATATTTTTTTAAACAAAATTCGTTCACGGGCCAGCATTGGACATTTTTGGGATGTTGTGTGTCGCCTGATGATTGGGCCACACGGCGCCCGTTGATAGGTACACGTGTATGCTAACATTGTTTCCCTATCACTCTATACTGACACGTGACGCTTCCTGGGTGGTGCCACTTGGCGTCACCTGAGGGTGCCACGTGGCACTTTTCTATTGGTCCACATGGACACCTGAAAATCCCATTGGAGGGTGAAACATGGCAACTTCTGGTGTTGCCACATGGCATGTTGACGTCAACATCTCATACGATGATGTCACCCTACCATGTCAGCTATTGATGTCAGCAATACGGATGATGATGTGTCCCCCTGTTGACTGGCCATGTTTGACCGCAACTTTGATCACGAATATCTTTCAAACCATAACTCTGTTTGACAAGCCATTTGCGTCGTTAGAAAGCTTGGGACGTGCTCTTCATGATCATGTTGTTTTCACTGAGTTTTGGGAACTCTGAATTTTTTCCCTTTCTCTATCTGTTGGAGCCATTCTGAACGTTCTGAGTTGCCTCTGTGAGTTTTGAGTTATTCTTATCCTTCTATGGATCCTTTTCGAATCACGCCTTCCCACTAAGAGATTTTTGGACCACCAAAAGCTTTTATCAATCAACTAGTAAGTGAGGGGATTTCTCCCTCACTCTTTCCTTCTTGATCTTCCATGCCTTGTTGGACTGTGTACCCTTTAGGAGAAATCGAAGATAAGTAATGGCATTCCTGGGTGAAGTCCTCAGTCTTCGATCTAGAATGATATCTTCATCCATCTGCTCCTTGACTGCTTGGTTGACCTCCTGAATCCTCTGAATGAACTTGCGGGTTGTATATCTCTCCTTGACATCTTTCCCATACAACAAGTCCAAGGGGATCTTTGGTGAATACCCAAGACAAGTCTCAACTGGTGAATCCTGAGTGAAAGAATACATGACTTGATTATACACAGGTTGGACATACAGTAACTGATCATCCCATGACTTAGGATGTTGGTTGCAATATCCTTGAATCAACTGGACCACCGTATTGTTTACCACCTCTGCCTGTCTGTCGGCTTGTGGATGGAAAGCAATGCTCCTCCCCATCATGGTGTCCATGAGCTGCCACAAATTTGTCCAATATTCTCCTAACAATCGAGACTCTTGACCAGAGATAATGAACGTGGACAACCCAAAATGGACCCTTACATGCTGGGATAACAAACGAGCAACCTTCTTGTCACATAACATATCCATTGCTACACATAAGTAGACATGACTCGTACTAGACATGGTTAATCCCTTTACAAAATCCACTGAAAAACTTTCCCAAGGATAAGAGGAAATAGGAAGTGGTGTGTACACCCCTGGGCTTTCAATAGTGAGCTTACAAAAGTACAACACACATTCCCTTACAATAGTCGTTACAAAAACTTTCCTTTAAGGCAAATGCCATCCTTGTAAATACATTACAATTCCCAAATGTCTAAGTACAATTGAAACAAAAGCTTCTTCAGTTACATGCACTTCCTTGTAGGAAGGAAAGCGAGGTTTACTCAAATGGTGGAGTAAGTTGTCTTGCAAATCCTGGAAGATACCACATACATCTTTGAAGATTTCATCAATAGTATACCATCCATCATTATTGATATGAGCTAAGGAAACATTCTTAAAAATAATAGATGTAACAGTAGGAGATTTAAAAAGCATGTTTGTCCTTATGACATTGGTACTGGCACTGGTCTCAAACTTGCGTGGTTTTTGAAGGTCAGGTAAGGCGAGCATTGGCACAATGTCGATCTTTAAAGTGTCGAAGATCTTCTGTTGGTTTCCTTCCCACTGAAAGACATGTCTCATCTCAATCAATTCATTCTTATGTAAAGGATCAAGAGTATTAACAACATCAGACTTATCATGGCATTCCCCCTTTACAATCGTGAGTACAAGATTCATGTTAGTGTTTATAACTCTTTTTATTTGGCCTGAACTAACAAGTGTTGATTTGTCCTTTATGTTATGAGCTTTAATGATATATTCCACCCCAGCTTTTGTAAGACGGTATTTGTTTTCCTTCCGAAAGAAGATAGCCTTTCTATCATATAGATAGGGACTCCCTAATACAATACCACAAACATCCAAAGGAACCACATCTAGATCCACTTCATCTATCATCTTAGAAGCAATAGAAAACCTCAACCTACACTGCTTAGTGACATTTAACTTTGCTTTATCAGATACCCAACCGAGAGGGTAAGGTTTATGGTGAGGTCTTGTGGTTAATTCCAATTTCTTAACAAGTGTCTCTGATATTAAATTTACTTGGGAACCTGGATCAAATAATGTGTCTATCTTCGTATGTTTCGATACAACTCTTATGTGGAATAGTGCACTTCTCCTTTTATCATCATCATGTGATTCATTTAAATAACTTGACCATGCATAAAAGGAATCTTTACCTTGCATCCCAATTGTTGTGATTCTTTCTTCGTCACCTGAATCAGAACCAAGATCATGTTGCACTGTAGCAATGGTATTTGGCTTCCCCTTGCCTCCAAACTACTTTGGCATTAACTCTAGATGTAGTTTCCAACAATGTTCGCTATCATGACCAATTTTCTCGTAGTAGTTGCAAGAGGGTTTTCCTTCTTCCTTCTTTGCTACAGTTGTCCTCTTGTCCTTCCCATTTCCTTTCCCGTTGAAATGGTTTTTAGAGTGCTTGAACGGATTTTCCTTCTGTCCATTCTTACCTTTGCTTTCAAGGTGAGTGGCTTGCACACAAACTTCGTCAAGATTGGTGGGGTTAAACAATAGTAAAGTATGACAAATATAACTCTGAAGTGCGCCAATATACTTCATTAACGTTTCATAGGAATCTAAAGGAATGTTTAGTGCAAGTGCTTTCTTCCTAAATTCCTCTGTGAAACTTTGGACTGTTTGACCTTTACTTTGCCTTAAAGTTTGTCATTCCATCATTGCTTTATGTAAATACCCTAATGGATAAAATTGCTTCCTTATCGTTGATTTAAATTCCGACCATGAGGAAAGAAGATTACCACACTTACTTATGTCCTGAAGCTTGGTCTCCCACCATACAAGAGCGGTGCCTTCCAACCGAAGAGAAGTTAGTTGCACTTTAACCTCCTCTTCATCAATATGTTGGACACAACAATACACTTCAATCTGTCGGATCTAGTTATCTAGCTTTTCAGGATTAGCATCTCCATTAAACATAGGCAAAGCATATTTTACATCAAACTTTAATAATGGTTTCTTAAAAGAGTCTGTATGGATAGAATGATGAGAATGCTCAGAGGAAGAAGAACTAGAACTCGAAGGTGAAGATGGAGGCTCGGGAGGATCTCCTTCGGCCCCTTGGTTTACCGAAGCATCATCATTTGCATGTGCTTCCTTTTTCTTCCCTTTCTTCTTCATCCTCTTCTCGTAATCTCCATGCATTCGCTCGACCATTTTTGACATGTGATAAAAGACCATGTGAAAGTTTTTCTCCTGTTCATCACGGTTGTCCTCTTCTGCCATTTTCTTCCTTCTGGATACATGACCAACTTCAGGATTGAACGTCTTAAGAGTTCCTTCACCCTGCTTATGCTTGGCCCTAGTAAGCATTCACACTCAACAATTCAAGTCAAAGACAACTACTCTGATACCAACATGATCCAGGATCTTTTCATCATGACTTATAAATAATTGTATTAGATGAGCATAAATTAAAGTGCACCATTAAAGAAGGGAAAACTTAAAAATGAAGAGACATAAAGATCAGAACTGAACACAAAAACTTGATAACGGAGTTCATCCCTGGTGGACTACGTCTCCGGGTCTTTCTCTCAAATGGGTAGGCTCTTTCATTAACTCAACAAAAGAATTTGGCAAATACATGAATATACCTTACTCTAAAATCAAGCTACATAAATAATGCTCAGATCAAAAAACAGACTTCACCACTGGATTTGTGGCATCGAATTACCCAAAAATTATTGTCTCCACGCTCCAATTCGACTCTAGCACTCCCAGGCCCAAGAAGAAAACCATCTCGATTTTCGTGCCCTCTGCAACCTGCAATTATGATAGTCTCTACCTCGTAATCCATGCCCACAGTTGTACGATACGGTCGCACCCCTCTCTAGCTCTAAGCGGATTGTACTTTTTAAATAATAAATCCGGGCAGATATATCAAGTAGCATTGGTGGCGCGTTGGTTATGGCAGAGTTGTAAAGGTGTTGGGTAAGGCAGAGGTTTCGGGGTCAAACCCACCGGACTCCATTTTGGACATTGGTTTGAATATTCGCTCCACTAACTATAACATACCCGCTATCGATACTTTTACCGACTGATAATATTGGCATGGTCCGCCAGATTTGGCGGACCCGCCATATATTTTTTAAAACAAAATTCTTTCACGAGCCAACATTGGACATTTTCGGGATGCCACATGTCACCCGATGATTAGGCCACATGGCACTCGCTGATAGGTACACATGTATGTTGACGCGACTGCCCTGTGACTCTGTACTGACACGTGGTGCTTCCTTGGTGGTGCCACGTGGTGTCACCTGGGCGTGCCACATGGCACTTTTCTATTGGTCCACATGGACCCCTGAAAAGCCCATTGGTGGGTGACATGTGGCAGCCTCTGGTGTTGCCACATGGCATGTTGACATCAGCAACCCGTACGATGACATCACCCTGCCATGTCATTTGTTGACCTCATGTCGACGTCAACAGTACGGATGATGATGTGTCCCCCGACTAATTGGCCCTATTTGACCGCAACTTTGACCGCAGATATCTTTCAAACCATAACTTTGTTTGACGATTCATTTGTGTTGTTAGAAAGCTTGCAACGCGCTCTTCACGATCATGCCATTTTCACTGAGTTTTGGGAACTTTGAATTTTTTCCCTCTCTCTGTCTGCTAGAGCCATTCTGAGCATTATGAATTGCCTCTATGAGTTCTGAGTTATTCTTAGCCTTCTCTGGATCCTTTTTGGATCAGTTGTCCAAGTTGGTTTGAAGATTCATGGCTCTCAACAAGTAGCTCGACACACCAAAATAATTGTTCCCAGTAGGGTTTCCTCACCAATTTGGTTTTTTAGAATGATAAAGGCAGGGATTGTGCTCCCATATTGTGACTACTCCGCATCTGATATTTGCAAACATTTCCATTTGTTGGTGGCTTTGATTTCACTCTTGTTTAATCATGTTGTCTCGAGTTTTGCAATGCCATGAGGTCGTGCCTCTTGTCGTGTGTGCGAGAATCGACCTAGCCCTTCTAACTCTCATGATATCAATCCTAAACCCATTAACACTTGGGTGCAACAAGATGCCCAAGATTTTTTAAACGCAGGGAGAAAACCCCACCTCACATCTGTGAGGAAATTGAAATCGTTGAGGACGAAGTCCACCTCGAAAGGAGCACCATTCACAATTGGGACATTGATGCAAAAATGGGTAATTGGATCCCCAATGCAAGAAGCTCCAGGGCTCAAGATATAAAATATCGAAAGACTATGGATCCCTATTGGCACATCAAGACGATTATGGGGAAAATTATACAAGACATGGATGAGGTCTACGAGGAGATCCTCTTGCAACTTGACGAAGTAATGTTGCAACTTAGGGACAACCAATCCAGGCTCCCAACACCTACTCAACACGCTCCTGATCAACCTCATGCCAACCTCATGCCTCAAAGACACGAGCAACCTTCAGGTGCAGATTGTACTTCTCTAAATTAAATATTTAGCACGTTCAGGTTCTTGGTTTTCATATCTCTGTTATATAGACTCTATTATTGTGACTGTATAGGGT
Source organism: Picea engelmannii (assembly GCA_009831015.1). Classification (NCBI taxonomy): domain Eukaryota; kingdom Viridiplantae; phylum Streptophyta; class Pinopsida; order Pinales; family Pinaceae; genus Picea; species Picea engelmannii. Next base: position 27,799 of record ML841958.1, read on the forward strand.
CAATTTGGCATCTAGGCTTGTTATATTGCATCACAAGTTTTGTTTTAATTCAGAACCTATCTCAAACTCTCTCGACAAAAGGACTATATCATTGTTGTTGGTTTGGTTTCCCTAATGGCAAGCTACCAATATTGTGTATTTTGTATAATTTTCCCTGTATATGATTAATGGAATTAGACTGCTTGCTTGCAAAAAAGAAATTTTTTTTTTGAATGTGTTATAAAATTATTGATTCTTATTAAATATAAAAAAAAATTAAGTCGTGTATAAAAATTGAGAAAGTAGATAAGAAATCACAAAAATAAGAATAAAAAATTATGGACTTTGTTATATTAATAAGTAATTGTTGTCATAAAAATATTAAGATGTATATAAAGACTTGGTTAAATTATAATCAAAGACATCATATGTTGTTTGTGGGAAAATTGCTTGTGAGTCAGTTGACCTCATCGATATAGTAGAGAAAGACAACAATTTAACTTTCCCGAATTCACAAATTATGTTCTCAAATGCATAAAAGAAAGCACAGAGAAGTACATGTGATCACATAGTGAATTCCTTGATCTTTGTGAACAATTTGGGCAAGAAGCTTATGGAAAAAACCATTTTTCTACACCTATACACAAGTCAAAAAGTCATAGCCACTCACAGACACAATTAAGTATATAAGCAAATAGTTCATAAACTTACATTGTATGAATTCTAACTAATGGTGAGGTAATTGATCTAATCCACAAATTCATCAATTCAAGTAAGGATTAACATCACAAGAATGCACAATGATTTGTGTGTGGATAGGGGGGAGAGAGAGAAGAGAGATAGTTATATTAATAATTCAAATGTAAATAGAAAAATGTATGCATAACCTTTGTTTCCATAACCTTCGTCACCCGAGCTTGGGTTCCTCTAATCAAAATCACTTATTGATCTCAGCTTTGTCAAGGATCTTGATCTTACTATAGAAGGGAGATCAAGGGATAATTTAGACACAACACAAGATAGGGTCAAGCTTGAAAAACCCCTATTTTTTGTTCAAAGAGAGAACATAATAACCAAGAATAGCAGATCTCATGACAATTCTCTAGAATATAGGTCTAATGGTCTAGTATAGGTCCCTTGTCTCTAACCTGGAACTCAGATTTATATGGTCATGAAGTAGTTCTGGTTGTCGGGGCTCAAGATCCAAGGCATATAATTGTACGACATTCGTGATCTCCACTGAGGACCACACATTTTGAACAAATTTTATTTTTGAAGGCCATTTTGAGGGCACTCGTGAGTTATTAAAGAGCAACATGCAAGCTACTCGAAGGTTACATGAAGGAAACCTACAATCACAAAGAAAAATGCTTAGAAAAGTTATGAAAGGAGTTGCAATCCATGGAGTGAATGTATACAAACTCCCTAGCTTAACTAATGTGGTCAAGAGTGACCAAATATAGCTATAGTAGATGCCCCTTAATGTGTGAGGGTAGAAGAAGAGCTTATGGTCAAAATACATTATAGGGCTTAGAGGAATTTGACAAGTGAACAAAACTGAAGTCCAACCAATTAACTAGATTGGATAGGTAACTATGGAAAAAAATCAAATTATCAGATGACTCTCTTCAATGAGGTGGGCATAGCCATGCTTAGGTGGAAAATAAGCATGACTACCAAATCAAGTAGATTGTAGATCCATGAAGTATATAAGATGCAATATCACAACCTCCCATCCTAGCTAAGTTACCCTCAAATATGTCAAATTTAAGGGTAAAGATGAAGAAGATCCATCATATCGTCATAATGAAAGTGACAACAACTCTTTTTTTAGTAAACAAAAGTCAACAATAAAATGTGAAAGTTGCTACATGATATTTTTTTTAAATTCTTTATTAAATGTTTTTTTAATTTCTTTTCCATGTTTTAAAAATAGAATTACATTTGGATTTATGTCCCATACATAACTTTTTTTAACAAATTAGAAAATGAAATACGTGAAATTTAAAAACTTTGAAATTAATTTTTATTTAAAAAAAAAAAAAATTAATAATTTTTTTTAAAAATGTTATAAAACTTAATAACATAAAATTAAATTAATGCAAAATCGAAGCACATTGCCTTACAAATGAAAAATATACTCCCTACTTTAGCAAGAACCAATAATTTAGACGTAACAACGAAGTTCTTAACTTTAATATCAATAATAATTTCACTATAACATTGAATATACAACATTAGTTTTATAGAGAGAATCTTAGTTTTATAGAGAGAGAATCTTAATGAGTTTTGTTGTATTAATCCCTATACATAGAAATTATAGTCTACATATGGAATTCTTTTAATTTAATTTTAGTTTAAAAATTTATATATATATATATATATATATATATATATAAAAGGATGATAATGGTGATGATGTTCACTTAAATCAACTTTGGTTTATTAGACTTTAGGAAAGGTAAAGAATTGTTTGGTTTGTTTTATAATTGTATTGTTGTGCTCGAAAAGCTTTAAGAAAAACATTCTTAAATCACTATAATTTTGATGAGTTAAAAGGTTAGTGTTGGACACACTTACCACACTTAGAGGGGGGGTGAGTGAGTGTGGGGATCTTTTTCCCAAAACTTTCCTCTTGCACAAAAACTCATCAAATAACATTCAACATTTATTCATTACCCATTGTTGTCATTTATAACCAGTTAGATGTGAGCACATATCAACAACATATATCAGAAATATATCATCAACAAATCATCATCACAATGAACACAAAGAACACAAGATGTATGTACAATTTTTTTTTTATTACGGACTTCAATCCTTGGGGTTTATCAGCAACAACTGAATAGAGTACAACTCTACAAGAGCACCAACTCTATATGCAAGACTCAACTTACATTCTCAGCACCAACTAAGATGAGGCAACAATCCTCAATAGATATCAATCTGTCAACAGGTACGCGACTTGTCAGTAGTGCAGCCCGCGTGTGCACGCGCCTTGGCTCACTACAACCCACGTGTGAACGCGGCCGGTGTATAATGCAACAAGCGTATGCTTCTAAGCAACTAAGGTTTTGCTTTTCTTCACATGCTCAGATCCTCTACAACCTGCAATCACTTTCTCTTCTGTCTTCCACTGTCCAAACTGAACCACAACTAGTCACAACACATCCAAGCTCTCCAACAACTTGCTCATGCTCCACAACAAATCAATATGAATGCTATCTCAATCATGTATAAATAACTAGTATACCATAGCAATCATGTCACTACTGAATCACAAGAGTGCTACTCACTCCATCAACCAAATCAACCAAACTGAGCCACATCATAGAAGCCATACCAAGAATGCCCTAAGCATTCACAACACATCAAACAATAGTATCCATCAAGACAATAATGTAACCATACCAGTGTCTCAGTGATAGATCTGAGGCCATAGAATGCAGATCTGGAACCTGCCTCATCATCCAAGAGCTTGGCACCAGCTCAAACACAAATCTCCATGATTTTATCCACTCCACGCTCCCTGTACACAGTCATCCTGTGTGTACACTCACCCTATACATAGCCAGCCCGCGTGTACACACACCCTATGCACAGACAACCTGCATGGACATCAAAAAATAAGGTTTTCTATGAATCCGAGACTTTTGTCGTCAAGATCTCCGACATTGCCGAAACTTTGATGAGTCCATGAGATCCTCCTCTCTCTCTCCTCCTCAGAATAGATCTTCAATCATGCTCAAGAGATCCACACTAATAGGATGCTCTCACAAGAAGCTCTCCATCAATACTCCACAAGATATTCACAAGAAGCTCTCCATTGATCCACAAAAGAATTCTCACCAAATGTACATTTTACAAGAGATCCTAGCTTCTTATTTATACTTTCATCTTCTAGGTCACTTAACCCATTTTTAGGTT
>ML841961.1:0-15941 GCA_009831015.1 Picea engelmannii
ATACTTCATGTTGAAAAATTACTAGCAAACTATAATTAAATTTAAAAATTGGTACCTCTTCAAAATATGTGATTTGGAGTTGGATCCATAACTAATTTGTACCATGGGGCAATTGATTTTAGTGGAAAGAGAAAAGGAAATGGTGGAATATTTGGGATATCAATTTGGATGGGTAACCATCTTAGACGAGAAGGAGGAAGAGGATATAATCAACAAGTTTTTTCACTCTCATATGGAACTTATATTAGTAGAGGATTTCTTACCACTCCATTTGGAATTCATAATAAAGGAAGTCCCTCTATCAATTTCCATTACTACCCATCCTATGATGACTACCGGTTCATTGTCACAACCCATGTCAAGTGTAGTGTATAGCCCACTAGTCACAATGCATGCAACTAGTTCTATATTTGAGTTTGGTGTTTAGATAAAACAAAAGGATTCTACAATGGAGTATTCAAGACAAGGGAGTGGAAGACAAGACTCAGTCAATATACCACAATTAGTTCTTATGGTGGAGGAAGTTGAAGAGGGAGATGAGGTTTGACTACAACTTGTCATTGACTTCTGGAAGATATATCTATCCTTAGTTTCGAAGATCATTATAGAATCAGAAACAAATATGAAAGGAATATTTAAGGAGAAGTATGATTGCATGAGAAAAATATGGATTCATAATCTATATCTCAAGGAAAAAACAAGACAATGGGAAAAATAAAGAGAAGTGTTGCAGATACAAGTCAAATAGGCTACAACAAATTAGATTCAATGGAGAAAATAAGGAATGGAAACCACCACATTTTTATCTAACCAAATAGAGTAGAGAACTATTTCACTAGTTAAGTTAAAGAAACAAGATTGGATACTTGAAAGATTTAAAAAAAAATTCATGAAGTTTGAATGGAGGTAGGATAAGATTTATCCACATGTTTTGAGGAGGTAGGAGAAGATTTATCCACACGTTTTCATAGGGATGACATCATCGTTTACCAAAAAGGTAACTGGTAGTGTTCCCATGCTACTGACACTGGAAGATCTAGGAAAACATGCTTCAAAATGTGAAAATCCATGCTCTGCATCCACATCATCCCATGCACATTCTGGCATGTGATCGTCAGGGTCAGGTGTAGTACTGACATCGAACATGAGGGGTGTACCAGTCTGAGTGATTTGTGTTTCATGAAATGTAGGACACTTACACACTAATCATAACATAAGATAAGAATAATTTAATCAATAACGTAAATGAAAACAAGCAATCACACAGTACACCGAGATTTTACCCTGGAACCCTTAACCAGGAGAAACCAACATTTTTTTTAGAATTCTTCTCTCCTGTTGTCTTATTCAATATGAATAAAAGGTTACATGCCTAACCTTGGTCCACACCTTAGACACAATCGACATCATACCCTCTTTCACATGCAAGAACAACCCTGTATCCAATTCGGCTTACATATGCATGACTAACAACCTACACTTACACATGCATTAAACTACAAAAGTGCATTCTACGATCACCTTACAACATTAGAATTTATGGCATTAAAACAAGCCTCTTTATAGGATTAACAACAGGAAAACCCCTAAATATTGGTGCCCAAGAACAGTTACATATCCATGCATATCATTGGCTACAAATCCCGCAAATCCTGGGATTTTGTTACAATCGACTCCAAGTCGTAATTAGCAGTCGACTACCAGTCGATCTTCATTCAGTCTCTAGTTGGTCAAATCACGCCCGCACTTCGACCTCTTCTTGGTTGAATTTCTGTTGATATCTTTGACTTCAACCTACTTTCAGTCTACCTTGACTTCGACCTATTGTCAATCTACCTCAACTTCGACCATTAGTTGATTCACCTTGACTAGACTTTCACTGCAAAGAATATAACAACCCAACATTCTCCCACTTGGTGTCCTCTTTGTTGAAACAAGAGATTTGTAAAATTTCACTCATAGACCTAGGGAAGAAATTCCCATTGCGTCTCTGCACCAAGAGAACTTCACAACACTCACAGACTTGGTCAACGAGTCTGCTATGTTTTCCAACATGTCTACTTTATCCAATAACACCTTGTTACTTTCCACCATATCTCTTACGAAATGGTATTGTGCATCGATGTGCTTAGTATTTGAATGATAAGCAGGGTTCTTTGCGAGAAATATTGTGCTTTGAATGTCGCAACTTACGTTCATAGCTCTCTGCTCAAACCTGATTCCTGAACACAACCTTTGAAGCCATATCTCTTATTTGCTTCCATGAGTGGCTGCCATGTACTTATTGAAATATTGTAACTTCGAATAATATTCTAATTATATTTGAGTTATTATTTTATAGATGAAATCCCCTTTTGCAGATTGATCAAGTCGGGTCTTGTATAAGATAAAATCCCCTTTTGTGGATTTGTCAAATTGTATTTGTATAGTGGTATTTGTAAAGTTGACCCCTAGTAATTATAAAGTGTTTTTAGCCACTTCTAGGAGAACTAGGCTCAACCAAGTGAAGAGACACAACCCTAGCACCATCTCACACTCGTATTTATATGTCAGGTTGGTGTCTCATTTACACACACTCACTCACTCATCTAGTGCGCATATATTGAAGGTAGTTGTAGTTGCAGGAGGAAGGAGAAGAGAGGTGCATGCTCAGTATTGGTATGTCTTTGGTGTTTTGGTTTTAGTCTTGGCATTGTATTGGCAATCTATTATTGAGGAAGTTTTGCTAGGTTTTCTCCCCCATGAGGGTTTCCCAGGATAAAATGTTGTGTACCTTGTTATTATGTTTCTTTCAGTGATCCTCTTTATACTATTGTTTTGGAAATTCATTGAATGCTCATGTAATTTGGAAATAACCTATTAACAACAATAAAAACTTAACATGGAATCAAAGCTTGACTGAATAGAGCATATTTCACTTGGTGTCTTGACGTTTTGTTTGTCATACAAGAAAATTAGGGATTCTTACTAAAGAGAAATTTTTGACCAAATACCACTTTGGGAAGTGCACATTGCCCTAGCACATATTTTGAAAGCTTGAGCGAACTTTTTCAGTGGATAGATTCTCCGAAAAGTCGAACCCTAGTTTTCACTGGTACCATAAAACCAGGAAATGATAACTAGTACAAGTCCAGAATTGCGCAGGTCAAGTTTCAAGGGGTAAAATTTGGATTTTTCAAAAAAAGTCAGCTCCAACGAACTCGCCTCAGCCCAACGCATCTCATGGTAAGCTCAGTTTCATTTTTTGAGAACTTTCATGTTCTGGTCATTTTCTTAGCTCCAGATCAAGATGTTTGCAAGAACCAAGCTTGTTGACAAGTTAGAAGGTGTGAAAAAATTATGTGACTGGACTCATTCTTGAATATAATGACCTTGCAAAATTCATGAAAGAAAATATACCGAAACCCGAAGAAAATGCAGCCAAAGAGAATTACAAGAAGGATATGATTAATGCGAAAGGAATAATTGCAGATTCCATTAAAGACCACTTGATCCCTTAAGTGTGTTCTAAGAATACTCTAAAATATATGTTTGATTCCCTCACCATAATGTATAAAGGAAGGAACATCAACCAGAAAATTAACATGAGAACCCAACTCAATAATACAAAGATGAAAAAGAGAGAAACAATTCAAGACTATTTCTCTAGGGTTTCTCAATTCAAGGAAAAACTAGAGAAAATTTGAGACAACTTAGATGAATATGAACTCGTGCCTGGACTCATTCTTGAAGAGAATTACCTTGTAAAATTCATGAAATAAAATATACCGGAACCCGAAGAAAACACAGCCAAAGAGAATTACAAGAAGGATATGATTAAGGCGAAAAGAATAATTGCAGATTCGATTAAATACCACTTGATCCCTCAAGTGTGTTATAAGAATACTCCAAAAGATATGTTTGATGCCCTAACCAGAATGTATAAAGGAAGGAACATTAACCAGAAGATGAAGTTGAGAACCCAACTCAATAATACAAAGATGCAAAAGGGAGAAACAATTCAAGACTATTTCTCTAGGGTTTCTCAATTCAAGGAACAACTAGATGAAATTTGGGACAAATTAGATGAATATGAACTCGTGATGATAAATCTTAATGGTCTCACAAGACCTTGGGATGCCTTCATCCAAACTATTTGTGCAAGAAAATAGAAACTCCAATTTGACAGTTTATGGGAAGAATGTGTTCAAGAAGAAGCAAGAGTGGCCAATCGAGAAGTCATCTTATTAAGAGATGAAGATCAAGCCCTAGTTTCTCATGCTAAGGGTGGAAAGGGAAAGTCTCATTTTCAAAAGGAGGCTCACTTTCATAAAGAGTCTCACTCTCCAAAGAGATTTCAGAAATATCATAAAGGTCAAAGAAGGAATTTCTTTTTATCCTTCTACCATTGTTATCAATGTGATAAGATGGGACACATTGCTAAGAATTGTCCCACCATAAGGGAAGAATACAAGAAGAGAAATAAAAAAAGACATCATGCCCATGTAGCTGAAGATGATGAGCCACCCAACAAGTTAGCTAAAGAAGAGATTGACTAATATGTTTTGTTTTCCACTCTCTCAGAATCTGTGACACCTGGAGAGGATACTTGGCTCATAGATAGTCATGCCTCTAAGAACATGACAGGTCAGAAGAACAATATCTCCAAAATTATAGAGAAGGACTCCACCCAGAAAGTTTCACTAGGAGAATATTATCAGTACCCAATCAAAGGAATGGGAGAATCCACCTACAAACTTGATTCAAGAACTCTGATGAGAATGAAGGATGTACTCTATGTACCAGGTTTGAAAAATAACTTATTTTCTATTTCAACCCTATATAAGAAAGGTTTCAGGGTTGAATTCATAGATGGTGGAGTTCCTATGTGGTCTAAAGGAAAAAATATAGAAGATGCAGTTGTTATTGGAATATAAGAAGGTGGTTTGTACAAGTTAAAGGGTCACTCAGATGTAGCTTTGAATCACTCTACTGAAAGTCCTTGTGAGCTTTGGCATAGAAGACTAGCTCACATCAACTAAAAATCCTTACCATATGTAAGCAAGGTAGTTACATGTTTACCATAACTAAAGGTTGATCATGAAGGTGTATTGAAGGGATGTGCACAAGGAAATAACATAAAGAATCATTTTCTAAAGAGCGATAGTAAAGCAAAAGGAATTATGGAACTTGTCAACTCAAATGTATGTGGTCCAATGCCATCAACCTCTCTAAGAGGGTATGTATACTATGTATATTTTATTGATGATTACTCTCGTAATACTTGGGTTTATTTATTGAAGTCAAAAGATGAAGTACTTGGAAATTTAAAGGAATTCAAAGCCTTGGTAGAAAACCTCTCCGAAAGGAAAATCAAGATACTCAGGTTAGACAATGGAGGAGAGTACACTTCAAATGAATTTGGAATCTTTTGAAGATATGTCGGGATTAAGAGGGATCTCACCACTCCCTATAATTCTCAACAAAATGGTGTAGCAGAAATAAAGAATAGAATGATTATGGAAGTAGTAAAGACTATGATTCACGATCAAGATCTTTCAATGCACTTATGGGCTGAAGAAGCAAGAACAACATTATATGCCTAATTTTTTTTATCCCATAGTGCACTTGGATTCAAGACTCTCGAAGAAATGTTCACCAGAAAGAAGCTAGAAGTAAGCCATCTCAAAATATTTGGTTGTCCAATATTTGTACACATTCCAAAAGAAAAGAGAACTAAGTTGGATCCTTCAAGAAAGAAGGGAATATTTGTTGGATACTCTGAGGTCTCTAAGGCCTTCAAAATTTACATACCAGGTTTCTATCATATTGAGATCAACATATATGTAACCTTTGATGAAGATGCAACACTCAAAAGATCAAGGAAATGCCAGCTTGAAGAAGTATATGAAGAAGAACCTATAGCTCCTAGAGTTGCAGAACCCATAAAGGAAGTTGCAGTTACCCCTAATGTTGAGATTCCAGAATATCATGATATGATAGAATCTCAAGAACCTCCCTGTATGATGATCTCTCACAAGAGAAAGACAGCTTGGGAGAAATAAATTATTCAATATGTAGAGAAGTATGGTGCTCCAAAAGGAACCATGAGAGAAAACAAGAAACCTAAGCCATTCTCCAGCTATATGACCTTGATGTGTGATCTCGTAGAAAAGGAACCTACTTTCGTTGAGGAAGTCATTCAAAAGAAAGAATGGATGGATTCCATGACAAAACAATACCATTCCATTATGAAGAATGATGTATGGGAAGTAGTTTGCAGACCAAAGAACAAATATGTGGTATCTTCCAAGTGGATATACAAAATAAAACATACAATAGACCAAAGTATTGAAAAACATAAGGCAAGATTTGTGGCCCGTGGATTTTCTCAAAAGGAAGGTATTGACTATGAAGAAAAATGTACTCATGTAGCCAAATACACTTCTATCAGAACCATCATAGCTCTTGCAGCCAAAATGAAGTGGAAGTTGCACCAGATGGATGTGAAAACAAATTTCTTAAATAGTGTTATTGAAGAACAAGTGTATATAGAACAACCACAAGGGTTTGATGTTGAATATAGAAAGACTCATGTCTGTAGGTTGAAGAAATCTCTGTGCGGGTTGAAGAAAGCTCCTATAACTTGGTATGGCAGAATCAATAGTTTCCTGACAATCTTGGGCTTTACCAAGAGTAAAGTTGATCCTAACCTATACTTCAAGGTTATGAATGATGAGCCAATTATATTGCTATTATATGTGGATGATTTATTCTTGATAGGAGAATAAAATCTCATCACAAATTGCAAGAAGGAGCTCACTGCAGAGTTTGAGATGAAAGACATAGGCCCGATGAATTATTTCTGAGGTCTTGAAGTTTGGCAGATCCCAGAGAAGATATTCCTTAACCAAGGGAAGTATGCAGTTGAAATACTGAAAAATATTTGACATGTTGGAATGTAAAGACATGAACACACCCATGGAAATGAATTTGAATCTCCCGGTTGATACTTCATCAGAGTTAGTTGATGCTACTCTATACAGACAGATTATTGGATCATTAATGTATCTGACAAATACCATGACATATATATTCTTTGTTGTGAACACCTTGATTCAGTATCTGGTGGAGCCCAGATGTGTTCACCTTGTAGCTGCAAAGCATGTGATGATATACCTTAAGGGTACATTGGATTATGTTCTCTATTATACTGGAGATCGTGACTTCAAATTGTATGGTTATACTGATTCAGATTGGGTTGGAAGTGCTTCAGACATAAAGAGAACTTTAGGATGTTGTTTCAATTTGGGGTCAACCATGACTTCATGGAAAAGCAGGAAGCAATCCAATATTTCTCTCAACATGACATAAGTGGAGTACATTGCAACATGTTCTACCAGTTGTGAAGCCATATGGATTTGAAAGTTGTTTACAGGTATGTTCGATCTGGAGATGGAAGCCACCGTGATTCTATGTGATAACCAGAGTTGTATAAAGATGACGGAGAACCCAATGTTCCATGATAAGTTGAATCACATAGATATCTGGTACCACTACATTCATGATATGGTGCAGAGGGGAGTTGTAAAGCTCCAATATGTTGGAACATATGAGAAGGTTGCATATGTCTTGACCAAGACTCTGTCTCGAGTGAAGTTTGAGTACTTATAAGACAAGATTGGTGTATTCTGAAAGGACCTCCCTCAAAAGGGGGAGTGATGTTGATGATACTATGGTATCCTGACCAAGAGCAGGTAGTTTCGTTAGGATTTTATATCGTAGGGGATTGATCATCCCTGGGCAGATCTTGAAGGTATATGCTAGCCGTGGTCAGTAGTGGTAGCTCTGTTACGATTTTATATCCTAGAGAATCTTATGATTCTTGGGAAGATACTGAAGGTCCGATAAGGATGGTCTGTTATAGTACCACACATGTTGTTGTCAATGCACCTTCCTCATTTTGTTGCCACATGTTGATGATGTTGTTGTTCCAACTTCATGTTGTTGATGATGTTGTTGTTACAACTTCATGTTGTTGATGATGTTTTTGTTCCAGTTCATGTTGTTAATGATGTTCTTTTTCAAGCTTTGTGCTATTGATGTTGATGTTTCAGCTTCATGTTGTTGATGATGATGATGTTACTCTAGGTTCATGTTGTAAACGATGATGATATTGATGATGAAACAAAATTTTTTTGATGATTTATAGATGTGTCAGTCAGTGTTCCAGATGTCGATGATGATGCTTCCCTCTCCTTCTCTTTATAATGTTGTATTGAGTCATGTCAGTAGAATAACCTTCTCGTTAAGGGGGAGTGTTGAAATATTGTAACTTCGAAGAATATTCTAATTATATTTGAGTTATTATTTTATAGATCAAATCCCCTTTTGTTGATTGATCAAGTTGGGTCTTGTATAAGATCAAATCCCCTTTTGTGGATTGGTTAAAATATATTTTTATAGTGGTGTTATCATACAAATCGGTAAGTGCAGACACAAATCGATCTCCCTAGTTTCACTTTGAAACTAGGACAAAACAAGACAATATACTAAAATTTCCTAATATTTCAGTTACCAAATAAGAAGAGGATCCAAAACATACCTTTTAAATGTTGTAGACCCTACCTTGCCAATGTGATCCCAACTCCATCACAATTCTTGTGGAGAAATATATGCAAAGAAACACAAGCCAACGAAGACAAGAATAACAGAGTCTATTCGATATGAAACTATGTACGTGATCAAGGAATCATACAATATGGACAAATAATGTTCATCTAGGAAAGAAAAAGTATATCTGTATTAAATAATGTGGAAGAAAGATACAACCAGATGCCTTGATGTTGTCAGGTTCCTTCCAATAGTTCCTTGCTTCCCACACACTTCTGCTCCACGGATTCTGAGACTGCAGATCTGACTACTACTTATGATCTTAGCTTGACAAAGTGAAACTCAAGGAACCCCAGGCCCAAACAATCCATATGAATTAGATATAGATGAATCTAATACAAACTCTTGGCTAGAATAATATCTCATTAGCTGAATCTCTGCAACTAAGCCGAAGTTCCAAAAATTCTCTAACCATTCCCAAGCTCTTCCAAAAACGATAACTTTCCCATGAGAATTCCCCTTCTTTTTAAATTTGAAAAGGATAGGTTGAGGAGGTTAGTATGATCCCATGAGATTAGAGATGTGACTCATATCCAAACCAATCGAAGGCCACCTCACCCTCGAAGCTTCTCTCTAGAAGCATCGAGAAGCTTCTTTTTTTCTTTGTACGAATGATCGTCGCACCCTTAACATTGAGAAAATTGCGACAATGTCATAGTACACCATGGTGAAATCTGCGTCGACCCTAGATCGTTGCAACCTTAACACTGAGAAAGGTGCGATGATCCTTCTTTACAAGGTTTTTTACAAAGCAAAAGATAATTTCATCTCTATGGGAAAGTTCATCTTCATTCTTCTTCAGGGATTAAGGAAATTGCTCCTTCTAAAGACAAAGTATAGGTCTACATCATTAATAATCATAGGGGAAATGAGAATAATGTGTAACAATAACCCCCCCAAAGTATGAATTTAGAGCAAAGTGATAGTTGGAATACTTTGTTGAGTGTGTGTTGGGAACAAGGAACACGTCGGTCGGGAACCTGCCAACAAACAAGGAAATAAAGTAAAATAATATATCATCATTGAGGTAGGCATTCCCATACTCATAATACAAATGAATCAAAGAATAAATTCCGACATGAAAAGATCCATGTCAAGTAAGGCAAGTCATGGCCACCAAACATACATTGTGGATCCATGCCAATATGACTCAAATCTGAACATAGCCACCAAAAATACACTGTGGATATATGTGTTAGTACCATATAAATATACTCAAACACAACCTGAATCTGTCAGAAACGATCCAAGGTCTTCATCTCCACCACTCTATAGTATGAATTTAAGCATGCGAATACATGTGCTGAAGTCGAACATGGTAGAAACCACTTGATTACCGCTCATTAGTGAATATCATTAACAAGTGTGAGGGAAATCACCATTAATGTCAATGAATCCCAAGGTACACTAGTACAATCCAACGGGTGTGAATTTATGAATTGAAGTCAAACACTTGACATAATCTCCTGATCAAGGGTCAATAATGAAAACCCATTGTCGAAGGTGAGGAAACCTACCATTGAGGCATGCAAGTTCCAAGGTACCAATTAGTTTCTAATTCTAATTTCTGGGTAATGAGTTGAAGTCGACAGGAAAAGACTCGTCACAGGAGGGCCTTAATGTATCCCCCATCAATGACATGAAATGGGTAAGAACATTTGAAGTAGATCAGAGTAACAAGTGATTCAAGACTGACTCAGGGATAGCTGACACAATAGAAGGCTTAAGGACAAAAAAAATGACCGACGCAATAGAAGGCTTTCCGGGTCGAACTTCTCTTTGAACATATTGACGACACGATAATTGTCTTGGAAACACTGACTCAAAAATAGGGATCACAGATCAATTTGTAATCTTATAAAGGAGTATGATCAAGATACAAGCGGCTTTTCCAACCTAGACACAAAGTGAGTGAAAGGGTGTCAAGTTCAAAAGAGACTTACTTCCATAGAATATATGTTTAGACACATTTCTTTCCAAATTTTCCCCCACCATCTGTGGAGAGTACCTCTTTATTTTTACACAAGCTTGAGGAGGATAACATATGATTGAACTGTAATCTCATCCTTCAGATGAGTCCCCTAAAGTATATTTAACAAACCCTGGGAAGGAGTGGTTTGGTCCCATAAGGGCCTTTCAATGTTTGTTTTACGAGTCCAAACAAAGAAAACTCAGTGGTCTTTTCATGTTTATGGAGTCTGAAAAGAACTTAAAGAGGACTCCATAAATTCTTCTAAACATGCTTGATTAGAGTGTTCCTTTTTCGTAAAGTAGTCTGATGAGATAAAAAAGAGATAAACTACCACTCAATAGACGTTTTCTTCAAATTCTTTAACGAGCATGAAAAGAACAAGATTTCTCAGCAATCTTTTCATGTTTAGAGATTTTGAAAAAGGATTAAAGGGAACTCCAGGGGGTTCCTTTTTCGTATAACCTTTATGAGTCTGAAAAATTGATAAAAGTTTACTTGGTTACATTCTCATGTATTTATGAGCAAGAGAAAGAACAAAGACTAAGATCGGGATTGTTTTCATTTTTACACAAGCTTAAAAAAAATAAAAAAAAAGACTTGTCACAGGAGGACCTTAATGTATCCCCCATCAATGACATGAAATATGTAAAAATATTTAAAGTAGATCAGAGTAACAAGTGATTTGGGACTAACTCAAGGATGGTTGATGCAATAGAAGGCTTAAGGACTGCAGAAATGCCCGACGCAATAAAAGGCCTTCTGGGTTGAACTTCTCTTTGAACATATTGACGACACAACAACTGTCTTGGAAAAACTGATTCAACAACATGGATCACAGATGAATTTGTAATCTTATAAAGGAGTATGATCAACAGACAAGCAAATTTTCCAACCTAGACATAAAGCGAGTGAAATGGTGTCATGTTCAAAAGCGACTTACTTCCATAGAATACAGGTTTAGACACATTTCTTTCCCAATTTCCCCCCACCATCTCTGGCGAGTACCTATTTATTTTTACACAAAATTGAGGAGGATAACATATGCTTGAACTGTAAGCTCATACTTTAGATGAGTCCCCTAGAGTATATTTAACGAACCCTAGGAAGGAGTGGTTTGGTCCCATATGGGCCTTCCGATGTTTGTTTTATGAGTCCAAAGAAAGAAGACTCAGTGGTGTTTTCATGTTTATGGAATCTGAAAAGAACTTAAGGAGGAATCCATAAATTCTTCTAATCATGCTTGATTAGAGTGTTCCTTTTTCATAAAGTAGTTTGATGAGAACGAAAAAAATATAAACTAATGCTCAACATACATTTTCTTCAAATTCTTTAACGAGCGTGAAAGGAACATGATTGCTCGGAAATATTTCCATGTTTAGAGGTTCTAAAAAGAGCTTAAAGGGAACTCCAGGGGGTTCCTTTTTCGTATAACCTTAACGAGTCCAAAAAAGTGATAAAATTTTACTCAGTTACATTCTCATGTATTTACGAGCACGAGAAATAACAAAGACTAAGCTCGAGATTGTTTTCATTTTTACATAAGCTTAAAACAAAACAAAACTATGCTTGGGATAGATTTTATTTTTACACAAGATTAAAACTAAACAAAACTATGTTCGGACCTGGATTCATTTTTACACAAGTTCAAACTAGAGGAAACTATGCTTGAGGTAGGTGGTTTCATTTTTACACAAGCTTGAAGCAGAGAAAACTATGCTTGAGTTATAGGTTTCATTTTTACACAAGCTTGAAACTAGAGAAAACTATGGTTGCGACTTCCCAATGCATTATCCAAGGATGGTTGGTACTTTCCCCCCAGCTTAAGAAGCTAGCAGATTAAATTCAACATGAAGTCCAGAGGCTGTAGGCATTTCCCCCCAAGCTTTGTTTCATCTAACAGCACAGGAGAATGAAATGAAGCTTCAAATACTATACATAACAAAGTACTTGACTCAATCTAAGAGGGGCGAAAATATATGTCATTTTTTAATGAGCTTGTCACATAGAAGAAAAACTATGCTCGAGAACCCAAGTTCAATCCCCAGACCTCTATTTCATTTTTTAATGAGCTTGACACTGAAACATGAACTATGCTCGAGATAGGTTATTTTATTGTTTAACGAGCTTGACACAGGAGAAGAACTATGCTCGTAACCTCTATTTTATTTTTAACGAGGTTACCACAGAGATGCAAAAAATATCCTCATAAGATCTATTTCATTTTTTAATGAGGTTTCCATAGAGACGCAAAACTATCCTCGTGGTTGGTTTCATTTTTAACGAGCTTGAAATTAGAAAACCATGCTCAAAGCTAGTTTCATTTTTTAATGATCTTGATATCATAAAACCATGCTCAAAGATGGTTTGATTTTTTAATGAGATTGAAATCAAAAAACCATGCTCAACACTCTCCTCTTCATCATGGCTTCCAAGAGGACAATTCTCTAGAAGGACACCATGTCAAAGGACAAAACTCGGTCATGGCTTCCAAGAGATCTTCACTTGATGAAAGAAACACACTCTGGAAGGAACACATGTCGAGGATCGCGATAGGGGTAAGGATGTCAGGCTCTAATATCCCTATCAAAGAGATCACCATGTCAACTAGCGGATCTAAGTCATAAGAGATTGATCTTACAGTGAGAGGCTCATCTTCATCGACATTTGAAGGCATGGGAGACAATGCCGCATAATTGACCTGTGGCGGGGGCGATATCGTTTGCATATAATAACCATTCAAGGAGTTCATTGGGTTGGTAATCAAGTGAGGACCATGGAATGAAAGTTGATCAATAGTCACAATTATTCCATCGTGAGGGACAAATATCACATGAAAAAGAGTGGACACAATATATTTCATGGCATAGACATAATCGCCCAAGGAGTAAATCGAAATCCAAGGGGTCTTGGACTACCATGACGTCAATAAAGATAGTTTTCCCTCCTAAAGTTATAGGAAATTGAGGAAGGATCCCTAAAGGTTGGATCTTTATTCTGTTAAAAGCTAACAAGTTTTAGGTAACTGACATAAGTTGAGGACAACCCAAAGCTTTCCAAGCAATAGAGGAAAAAATACTAATGGGCGCACCTTCATCTATTAGCGTTTGAGGAAGGTCCCAACAACAAACCTGTACTGTAATATTGAAAGGAATGTGAGAGGGAATACGAGGTCCAGTTATCGCACCCCAATAAAAAAGGATGGCCTCATTACTTGGAGGGGGTTCCACTATAGAAGGAGGAATTCTTCCCAGCATGGTATATTCTATATCAACGAGAAAAATGTGGGCAATATCGAGTTTATTCTCTGGCGGGAGACTAGGATCGATCGATGACGGGATCATATCGACCACTTGGGTTTCATTCTCCAAGGGGAGAATGGGGTCAACGGATGGAAGCAGATTGACCACTTGGATTTCACTCTCTAACGAGAGAGTGGGATCGATCGACGATGGGATCGGATTGACCACTTTGTCAATTGGTTCAACTAAGGACGTGACCAGATTGACTACCTGATCAACCATACTGACTGACAAAGGCACCATATTGATCATTCAATCAACTACAGGTGGGTTGAGAGTAAGCCCGCGGTAAGAATCCGAAAGTTGAGGCTAGGAAACAGTCTTGTCTTCCAGTAATTTCGAGGCTTCATCCATACGAGGGAAAAGGTGAGTTTGATGACTCCCTATGCAAAACCTACATGTGAACTTGACTCTAATTTTCTTCTTCCCAACGGTATCCTAACTAGTTGACGGGATGTCATCAACATGTTGTTTAGAGGCTGATGACATGGGATGGTGAGGGCGTGTAGACCATGCTTCTATAACCTTGGATAAACCAATGAAATCCTTAAGACGATGGCTACCCTTACAAATCCTGCAAGGGTACTTGGGCTTACTGGTTGTTTGGGTGATCTTGGCATTATCAACACTCCCAACATGATTATCAGTAACTTGCTATTTTCCAACATGTCCGACAGTGGTTGGAAGTTTGGACCCTTGCTTATTTTTCTTCTTCTTAATCTTCCTTTTATTCTTCTTCTTATCCACTTGGTTACTAGCCTCAGGGATTTCACTAGGTGAAGAAGATGAAATGGAAGAAGACCTTACATGTAAAGAAGGTGGAGAAGATCTTACTGGTGAAGAAGGTGAAGGATCAACATGAGGTTGATGTTCTTGGGGGGAAGTGCTTACAACTGAAGCACTTGATGCATCCAGGATTACCAGAGTGGAAAACAACCATACTGGTAACCCAATTGTGAGACTTGGAAGGCTCAAAGTAGCGATGTAAGGAGGACCAACATTTTCATAAGAAGGAAAAACAAATGGCTCCCCCGGAGCAGGGGTTGCTTCATTAGTCATTCCGGGAACTGACGCCATTAAACACAGATCCAACCTAGAGTCTTCTAGGGAAAAAAAACAACACAAGCTAAAAATCTAGGAAGCAAGCAAGAAAACAAAACCTTCTCACAATGAACACACTAGTTGGTGATGAAATCCAACTTCGTGGGAACAATGTAAGAAGGGGATGAGATAGAGCGGGTGGAAAAGTTACGTTGACTACCTACTTAATGGACATATTCCTTGGTGCAAGCTTCCACAAAATAAATGTGGATTTACCCTCAAAGGAGCTCAAGTTATTTTCACCAACATCGATTCCAGGTACAATGAAGACTTTCCCCTTCACCATCACCTTGTGTATTAACCTTAAAGAAAGGCCACTAAGGTATTTACCTGAAAGTGAAAATGCATCCCATGAAATTCATGTTGAGGATACAAGGAAGGTGAATCAAGCATGGAGAAACTCCAACTTTGGTTTGAAAACCAACCACGTTGCTAAGATTGATACGAGGAAGTTTGATGCTAAGGAACCAATCACATGGATACTTCAGATGGAGCAATTCTTTGATCTCCATAATGTGCCACATACACAAAAGGTACGAATTGCTTCTTTATATTTAGAACCTAATCAATTTGTATGGTATCGATGGATTTGTTCTCGCAAATCACTCGTCACTTGGACAATTTTCACGGAAGAAATGATAGCACACTATGAGGATACAAGGAGCAATACCTTCTTTAGCCAATTGATAAATTTCAAGCAAAAGAGTTCAGTTATCGAGCACATTGAGAACTTCCAAAGATTGAATATAAAGGTAACCAATATTCCAGATGAGCACTTGATTGATGTATTCATAGGAACTTTAAAGGATATCATTCAACATGAGGTTCTCCTTTGGGAACCCAAATCATTGGAGAATTCATTTAAGGTGGCAAGAAATGTTGAAAGTAAAAATATGGCTATGGCTACTAGAAGGACC
>ML841961.1:19820-40163 GCA_009831015.1 Picea engelmannii
AATGATAATAAATTATGACCAAAGTACTATGGCCCTTATAAGGTGTTGCAAAAGATTGGTACTATGACATACAAATTGGAGTTGCCTGCATCTTCACGAGTACACCCAGTTTTCCATGTTTCATGCTTAAAGAAGGTTATAGGCGACAAGATGCCAGTTCAAACTATATTTCCAGAACTCGACGAGGAAGCAAAAATCATATTGGATCCTGAAGCCATCACTGACACAAGAATTCACTAGCTGAGGAATAGATCCATTTCAGAGTATCTCATTAAATGGAGGAAACTACTGGCTGAAGATTCTAGTTGGGAAGATGAGTCTTTTATACAGAAGCATCCAGAGTTACTCAAGCATTGCAGACAACACTTGTCTCAAGGGGAGGGGCATCTTAAGCCCTAATATTGGATCACTACCCCTTAATTGGGGCATATTATATTAGTATTGTTATTTTATTTATGTCGGCTTTAGGCCATTAGTTGTAATTATACCTCCTAGTCTCCTATATATACCAAGGAGACATTTTCATTTTGAATCATCTTGTACTTGTACATTTAAGTGGGGTAAAAGGAGGTTTCCTCCTCGAAGAGGCTTATTATCTGAAATTATCTCTTTTTCAAGGCGTTGAGTACTTTTTCTGAGGTTTTTCTATTCTATATTGATATTTGGTTCTTAGCACAAAGAGCCCTAGAAATAAAAGTTTCTAGGTATATTTTAACTAACACGTAAATTTTATTAAGTTGTTTTACTCAAGAGGAAAATGGAATGGACTAAATGATGTTTTGACCGACTCTAAACAATTGAAAGAAATGAGAATCCAAATATTTCACTTTGATGAAAGCTATATTACTAGAAGGAGAAAACATTTATCATTCCCAGATGCACAATGTCCCAAGATTTTATTAAACTAATCGATATCAATATCCTCGAGAAATGAGCTAAAGAGACTATACACCAATACACGATTATTGGCCCCCCCATGAAATTTCGCTACTCCAAATGAAAAGATACCCCCAACTAATGCAAAATAAGAATTTAAATCTTTTTATTTCAAAGATACACTAAA
The DNA here is from genome assembly GCA_009831015.1 of Picea engelmannii. Lineage (NCBI taxonomy): Eukaryota > Viridiplantae > Streptophyta > Pinopsida > Pinales > Pinaceae > Picea > Picea engelmannii. The sequence continues at coordinate 20,884 of ML841961.1, forward strand.
AGAAATAGCGAGTTTATTCCAAACAAAAGCAACCCAAACTGTTTTTTTTTTAAATGAACTATTTGGAAAAAGAAGTGCTTTCACTAAATGATTCTAAAGAAAAAAAATGCTTTGTAACTGAAAGACACTCAAAGCAAGAGATCTCAAATCTTTCAGAAGCAAACAAGCTAAAACAAAGAAAAAAAGGGCTAAAAGAAGATTCAAGGCTATCAAGCAGACTGTAATCAGACCCAACAAATCACCCTAGACACTTATCTAAGATCTAGGTAAGGAAAAACCAACAAAAACTATTTTTTTCACATAATCGTCGCAGGCTACTAGACTAACAGAGTGCAACAATCCTAATCGTCGCAGGTCATAGAAGACCACAGTGAAACAATGTTGCACTGTCTCTCAAGGAAGGGTGTGTCAATCAGAGAAAATGTCTAAAAAATAAAAACGCATGAAGTTTTTCCAGGGAAATAAACATTCAGAGAGTCAATCTGGATCTCCCAGTGACTCAGAAAATGGAACCCAGGAAATCAAAGCAAGAAAGCAAAAAAAACTAGGAAAACAACAATTTGTATCCCCAGTTGTTGAGTTCCTCTTTTGACATAAATAATTCCCTATCTTACCTTGTATATAAGCCTTTTTGCCTATGCTATGAGCCTATACTTGACTATTTCCCCCCCATACACATACCTAATGACCATGTTCATGATCACAAGAGGTAATTGATGATTTAAATTATGTTTTGTTTAACTTTCTTTGATTAATTCGATTAAAGTGTTCTATTTTGTATAGTCCTAATAGTTTGACTCATGAGAAACTTATCTGGTACTTGCGCTATTCCGGTACTGCCATACATCGTGCAGTCTGACACCAAAGATATTTCGGTACCCAAGGCATTTTTGATCCGGTACTATGTTCCCTATCCATTCCGGTACTGTCTGCTCTGCGTCCATTCCGGTACCGGATTCCTGACTGTGTGTATTCCGGTACCAAAACCTCTATTTCTATAATGTGTCAGTTGGACCAGTAGGGTGGTGAATATTTCAAGAAGGCAGTTGAACAGAATCTCCCAAATCAATTTTCTAGAATACGCGAGACTCCATCGCTCATGCACTTCGTGTCATGAGGATGGAATCGATTCCTAGAAATTCGATGTAGATATCAATTGTAAAATCTCTCAAACTGTTTAATGCTTATCCATAGATATTGATAGTATCAACTTACGTTATATAAGGAATCATAAGACTTTATATCTCATCTTCATGCTCTGCAATAAAGTCTCTCAGTTGTACTGGATATTCCTTGTGCTAGTTTGATTGAATTACATGAAGCTGGAGTTGGTTTTGATTTCGAAAGTGATTGGAATTGATTGCTATTTACTGTTTTGATTGCTATAGGAGACAAGCTTCTTAAGTTCATCCCTTTAATTCATGAGCCCGAAATGAACAAACTTGTTTCTTTAGGACAACATATCTTTGATTGTTGTTTGTTTAAGTTTCATTACTAGTTTTCCCTTCTAACTTCAAATATATTTGAAGTATTTAGAAATCTTAGAAACAGAGTTTTTATGCTATTAATTATTTCCTATATGCATAAGAATTAGGTAGGTTACCTATTCTCGGCACATATAGTGTAACAACTCTTTTGATTATAGATCCCAGATTAACATTTAAATGAGTGTAAGATATACATTGAACATATTTATACACCAACATTTTGGCACTGTTGTCGAGGAGTTGTAAACGGTAATAGGTATCATTTTGAGTTTTTGATTGGTTTGATGAAGTATTGGATTATATTTGAGGATGATCTGAGGGCGGAGAGAAGATGGTAAGATGAGAGGTAAGAACCTGCACATCCACTTTGGTGGGGTTTCTCCAAAGTCAGGTTGTCCTCCTACCTTTAATAAGTAATCTTCATTTTTCATTCATTTCATTTAAATTTATTTTATGAGTAGGTATAGGGATAATAAAGGTAGATTTATTACTCCTAAAATCTTAGAAAAAGCTAGAAAACAAAACAACAAAAAGAACCCCCCCTTATACTAATTCATCAAAAAATCATGCAGGAAAAATTCTCGGAGGAGAGAGCTGAAAGGAAACAATTGCAACAATAGCAAAGAACACTAAATCTGAATCCATTGTTCAGATTGAATACATAAGACATCAAAAAAAGGAGGAAGCACTGAAGACCCCATCCAACGGAGAAACTGGAAAAGAAGCAGAGGTAGTAATAGAAGAGGCTGCATCTGTTGTTGGAAGGCCACACAAAAACTTGGAACAACTAGAGATACCAAGAAACCCAGTGGTGGAACCATCACTTAGTGGAGAAACTTCACCACCTCCCTACAGGTTGTTTGGAGACATGGCAGAAAAAGAGGGAAACATAGCTAATGAAACATAAACATTTGGATTCCCCATATTGGATATCACTAAAGACGTTGCTATGAAGAACATTCCATTATCTTCACTTCCTCATTTCCGAGGTATGTCAACAGAAGACCCTGAATCATTCCTATTTGAATTTGACATATTGTGTAGGAGCTATAACTACATAGATAATGCTCAAAAATTAAAAATTGTCTCAGCTACACTAAAAGATTCAGCACTAAGGTGGTTCATGAGCTTCAGGGAACACACCATTTTGTCTTGGGACGGTATGAAGGAGACCTTCCTCCAGAAATACCAAGATTATTGCAGACCTAGGGATGCTAGGAATGATATATTCAAAATGCAGCAATCGGAAGAAGAAAGCTTAAAAGACTACCTAGAAAGGTTCTAAGCAGTTTTCCTTAGACACAACTACATTTAGGACTATCTTTATAAAGGGTGTGAGGGATGATTGCATCGAAGTGTTAAACCTCATGAGTTATGGGGACGTGTACAAAAATCCATTTGCAGACATAGCAGAGTATTATAAAATATACTCTCGCAGTCAAGCTAAAATGGGGAAAAGCATAAGGGACCCTACTGACAGAATTGTTAAACCCACATTTGGAGGTGTCACTAGGATTGAACTGGGAAATATATTAGAAAACTTTAAAACAAATATCCTAAACACCATCAATTCCCAACTAGATACCATGAAAATTAAAAGAAAACAAGAGGAAGGAAATGTTGTGTTAGCAATTTTCTGTCATCAGTGTAGGAGGAAACACCCTGAAAAGGAATGCCCCCTTAATGTTATTGAAATCTATGGTCTTTGTACAGAGGACCATCCTACTAATGAATGCCCTTCTCTACCTAGACTCAAGGCCATGTTCAAGGGGGGAGGAGAACCCAAAACATTCTACCCCCCTAGGAGACGATGGAGACAAAAAAACCCCAACATGTTTGCAGACCCAACTTCACAATACCCCCAACAACAATGGGTACCCCCCATGTCTTACCCTTAGTGGTTGACACAAACCCAACCTTGGAAAAAAGGGTGGAGAGGACCTGTATATGGGAATGTTCCCTTCCAACCAACAAATTTTCCCACCTATCCACAATACCCTTCGAATATTTCACAGCTACTCCCAAGATTTAACCCCCCTACCCTTCTTCCGCCCCCACAATTACAACAACAACTCACACTACCCATGAATCCAAATATGCAACAACCAATGAAATATGCACCCATCCAAAACCCTCCTCAACCTACCTCTATTCCTGCACAACCTATCCCTAACCCAAATAATAGGCCAACACAACCTATACAAAACATTGAAGTACAAACCTTCCCTACATATGTAATAACGTCAGCTCCATTTAATGGAATTGAATTAAGATCAGGAAGGGTTGTAAATAAAACAAATCCCACTATGGTCATCCAAGAAGAACAAGTACATAATCACACAAATCTAGAAGAACAAATAGATGGCCAAATAGTTCAAGGAGAAGAACATATGACTAATCCATTGAACGAAGAAAGAAACACTCCGGTACAACAAGAAATTCCTTCTCTGAACTCCCTTGTAGCAGAAACACCTCATAAAATGAATCCTCCTTACCCAGAAAGGCTACTCGTAAAGAAAACTGAGGAACCTCTAGAACATAATCTAGAGACTGAACTCTGGAACATATGTGTAAAGATCCCACTACTACACTCCATTAAAGACATACCTATCTATGCTAAAATATTAAGGGACCTTTTCATTAAAATCCAGGGAGAAAGAGGAAGGAACCTCCTGTCATAAGGGTGGTAGGGAAGTTATCAGAGTTTATAATAGAGATGCCATCTAAGTATAGTGATCCAGGGAACCCAGTGGTAATCATAGAAATCAATGGTGTTGCCTTACCTAACACATTGATTGATCTAGGGGCAACAATAAATGTGATGTCAATAAATACTATGAAAACAATACAACTAGATCACCTGAGACCAACAAAAACTCTATTGGAGCTTGCAGACAAATCCGTCATCACCCCAGCAGGGAGTTTAGATGGCATAACAGTTACATTGGCCTCTTGGGAATACCCTGTGGATTTTTTAGTAATTCATCCCAAATCCCCCAAACCAGGACATCTAGTAGTACTCGGTCGACCTTGGTTGGCCACTACTGATGCATTCATTAGCTGTCGATTTGGAGAAATGACAATCTCCAATGGAACTCAAAGTAAAAAACTTATCCTTTCTCCCCCCTCCCAACCAGCCACTGAAGTTCCTCTCTGGTTGGAGAATCCCTATGGGGAGGAGGAATGCACTCAGCCCTTGCTGACACTTGAACAAGTGAAAGGAGTACAAGAGCAAACTAAAGAACAAATCTTAAGTCTATTCTTGGCTGACTCAACATGCATCGATTATCCTCAATCTTTCCCTAACTACACACACATATTTAGCCCCGAATTTCAAGAAATTTGGCATCTTCCCACTGCTATAGTAACCACTGTTTCACAAATAGAGGAAGGGAAAGAATGAATTGTTCAAGCTGTTGAAATCAGTCCTGGAAATTCCTTATATATCAATGCTAGCCTAGAAACAGATCAACAACAAAAGTTGATACAAATGATTCAAGGGCAATGTGATGCTTTTTCATGGGATTACTCTGACATGAAAGGGATCCACCCAAACACTTGTATGCATCATATTTACACTAACGATCAGATCAGACCTGTCAGGCAGCCCCAAAGAAGAATGAACCCAGCCTTGAAATATATAGTAAAAGAAGAACTCCAAAAACTCCTACAAGCCAATTTCATTTACCCTATATCATATAGCAAGTGGGTCTCCCCATTAGTTATTGTACCAAAGAAAAAAGAGAAATGGAGGATTTGTGTGGACTTTCGAGAATTAAACAAAGGCCACCTATAAGGACTATTTCCCTTTGCCTTTCATAGATCAAGTCTTAGACACTTTGTCTCGGAAGAGGTATGGTTCTTCCCTGGATGGGTTTAGTGGTTACAACCAAATACAAATTTCACTAGAAGATCAGGATAAGACCACATTCACCTGTCCTTGGGGAACCTATGCCTATAGGGTTCTCCCTTTTGGGTTATGTAATGCCCCTGCTACCTTTCAAAGGGATGTCTTGGCTATTTTCTTTGATTTAACCAATGATTGTGTGGAATTCTACATGGATGATTTCACGGTATATGGGGATAATTTCCAACAGGCATTGGATAATTTGGAGAAGGTAATGGTTAGGTGTAAAGATACCAACCTCTCACTCAGTCACGAAAAATCAAGAATGTTGGTCACATAAGGAATTGTTCTAGGTCACCACATCTCTGGTATAGGAATAAGAGTGGACCCTACCAAGATCGACATTATTTCCCAAATCAAGATCCCTAGCTCACAAAAGGAAATCAGAATTTTCTTAGGGCATGCTGGCTACTATAGGAGGTTTATTCAAAATTTTAGAAACCTATCTACCCCCTTTTCAAATTGCTAACAAAAGATGTTGAATTATGTTGGTATGAGCAATGCCAAATCTCCTTTGAAATCTTAAAAACAAAACTTTCAAGTGCCCCTTCTTTGAGAGGTCAAAACTGGTCTCTTCCTTTCCATATTTGCACATTTGCCTCAGATACCGCTTTGGGAGTTGTATTAGGACAAAGGGAAGGGTAGATTCCTTATGCTATATACTTTGTTAGCAAGAACCTCTCATCTACCGAAGCAAACTATACTGTCATAGAAAAATAATTTTTATTAGTAGTACATGCCATCAACAAATTTAGACACTTTATAACAGGATACAAAGTTTTTGTGCACACTGACCACTCAGCTATCATATTTCTAATGAACAAACCTATTACAGATGATAGAGTGACTAGATGGTTGTTGTTACTACAAGAATTCAATATCACTATCATAGATAAGCCTAGGAGAGACAACTTGGTTGCTGATTTCTTGTCTATACTTATTCATACAGGTGATAGTACTCCAGTAGATGATGATTTTCCGAATGAAAATTTATTTTCCATTTCCACTTACACCCCCTGGTATGAAAACGTAGCCAACTATCTGGTAACTAGGAAGCTACCTCAAAGTATGACATCCAGAGAAAAACAAAGAATTATTCAGCTAAGTGCCAACTATATGTGGCATGAGGATACCCTATACCGAACTGGACCTGATTTGGTAATCAGAAGATGTGTTCGGGAAGATGAAATGTAGGATATCTTTAGAGATTGCCATGATGGCCCATGTGGAGGCCATTTTTCTGACAAAAGGACAATTTACAAGATTCTACAATCTGGCTATTGTTGGCCAACCATCTTCAAGGATGCAAAGAAATACGTGGTCAACTGCGATGATTGCCAAATAATGGGAAAACCTACAACAGTCGACGAAATGCCACTCCAATCCCAAGTAGTGATCGAACCGTTTGAAAAATGGGCCTTAGATTTTGTAGGACCTATTAATCCCATGTACCGCAGGAAAAATTACATATTAGTTTGCACATACTATGTAACAAAATGGGTAGAAGCCAAGGCTTTGTATTAAGCCAATGAACAATCTGTTGTAGACTTTCTCTTTGAAGAAATTTTCACTCGTTTCAGGGTACCTCGAGAAATAGTAATTGACCAAGGGACACAATTCACCTCAAATTTGGTCAAGGCTCTTACTGAACAGTACAAGATCAAACACAGAAAGTATTTTCCCTATCACCCCCAAGCCAATGGCCAAGTGGAATTGACCAGCAAAGTGATAGAGGCCATCCTCACTAAGACTGTTCAACTGCATCACAAAGACTGGGCTGATAGGTTTCCTGAAGCCTTGTGGGCCTACAGGACAACTTGGAGAAATACAACAGGCCATACACCTTATGAGTTTGTGTATTGGAAACAGGTACTACTGCCCATAGAGTTTCAGGTAAAAACCTTTAGAACTGCCATTCAATTAGGGATGGACCCGAACGCAGCTCAAAAACAAAGGTTATTACAATTAAATGATCTTGATGAGATAAGACAAGATTCTCTACAAATAACCATCCTAATACAAGAGAAAAAGACCAAATGGCATGACAAGTACATTAAAAAGAAGTCCTTACAGTCAGTTGATTGGGAAAGAAAAGAAAGTTGTTTGAGGAAAATCCTACCCCTGTCAGCAAATATAAGAAAGTCTCACTGCCTACACGAAGGACCACTAGAAGCATGGCCAAACAAGTGATAGTTCCAAATATACCTTCTCTTCAAGGGGAACCTATGGATATTACAAGTTCTCCAGAAAGAGGAAGTGTTTGTGGGGTTACAACAATAAGTGAGACATAAGGGTTGGTAACAGAGACATTGAGGGGTTTGAGAAAAGAAAAAGAAGCCCAAGAGGAGGATACTAAGGAAGTAATCACACCTAGCCCAGACAAGTCCCTTAACAAACGAAAATTGACAACAGAAGTTGAGAGGCTGAAGAAATAAGTTGAAGAGTAAAAGGTATTGGACAGGCATATCAAGGAAGAGAATGCACAATTGAAGGAACAACATGCAGAGGTCTTTTCCAAAATCAACAAGGTCCTACCATTGATCTAGTACACTAGGGTGATCAAGAAGGAATTAAGGAGTGAAGTTTCTAGTTTTAACATCCTGCAACCTGAGAAATAACAGAGAAGGATCCAACTTCGCATAATTTTTGGGTATTAGTTTTGATAATGTTGCATGAGGACATGCAACACCTTCAACATGGAGGAAATGTTGAGTTTTTCTTTCCTATCTTACCTTGTATCTAAGCATTTTTGCCTATGCTATGAGCCTATACTTGACTATTTTCCCCCCACACACATACCTAATGACCGTGTTCATGATCACAAGAGGTAATTGATGATTTAAAGTATGTTTTGTTTAACTTTCTTGGATTAATTTGATTAAAGTGTTCTATTTTGTATAGTCCTAATAGTTTGACTCATGAGCAGCTTATCCGGTACTTGCGTTATTCCGGTACTGCCAGACATCGTGCAATCCGACACCAAAGCTATTCTTGTACCCAAGGCAGTTTTGATCTGGTACTATGTTCTGTATCCATTCCGGTATTGTCTTCTCTACGTCCATTCCGATACCAGACTCCCGACTGTGTGTATTTCGGTACCAAAACCTCTGTTTCCAGAATGCGCCAGTTGGACCAGTAAGGTGGTGAATATTTCGAGAAGGCAGTTGAACAGAAGCTCCCAAATCAGTTTTCCAGAATACGAGAGACTCCATCGGTCATGCACTTCATGTCATGAGGATGGAATCGATTCCTAGAAATTCGATGTAGATATCAATTGTAAAATCTCTAAAATTGTTTAATGCTTATCCATATATATTGATAGTATCAACTTACCTTATATAAGGAATGTTGTATAGATGATATTTAGTGGATAATAGGGAATGTAACGAAGTATGCTATCAGAACCAGACGATACCTATCATTTTTATGTATGAAGTAAAAGACTGTTGATCCAATTCACCAGTTGAATTAATGCAAAAGATATTTTATGCCAATTCTTGAATGTGAGTGAAAAGATTTATTCTGTTACTTTATTAAGAGGTTCCTTGTTGGTTCGGCAAGGGCCCACTGCCCCAACCAAGGTAAACATCCTTATATATGTTCTGTGTGTTTGTGTGGATATTTTACAACAGTGTGTGTGTGTGTGTGATTGATCTTTAATTTATTTTCAGAGTTCAACATTGAGTTAATCATTTTGTATTGGTGTGAATAAGCATGTTCTAGATCGAATAGATACTTCATTCTCAAATGTTGAATATGGCCATTTAATTATTTGAAGCGTGGAATGATATCTTGAGTTTATAATTGCAGTAGATTTAGTATATCAGGGATTTAGAAGACTTTATATCTCATCTTTATGCTCTACAATAAAGTCTCTCAATTATACTCGATATTCCTTGTGCTGGTTTGATTGAATTACATGAAGCTAGAGTTGGTTTTGATTTCGAGAGTGATTGGAATTGATTGTTATTTACTGTTTTGATTTCTATAGGAGACAAGCTTCTTAAGTTCATCCCTTTAATTCATGAGCCCGAAATGAACAAAATTGTTTCTTTAGGACAACATCTCTTTGAAAGGTTGTTTCTTTAAGTTTCATTATCAGTTTTCCCTTCTAAGTTCAAAGATATTTGAAGTATTTAGAAATCTTAGAAACAAAGTTTTTATGTTATTAATTATTTCCTATATGCAACAGACTTAGGTAGGTTACCTGTTCTCGGCACATATAGTGAAACAACTCTTTTGATTACGAATCCCGGATTGACATTTAAATGAGTGTAAGATATACATTGAACATATTTATACACCAACACCAGTATGGTCACCAATTTTTTTATCATAGAAATCGGTAAGTGCGGACACAAACTGATCTCCCTAGTTTCACCCCAAAACTAGAACAAAACAAGATATTATACTAAAATTTCCGTAGATTTTGGTTACCAAATAAGAAGAGGATCCAAAAAATACCTTTTGAATTTTGTAGACCCAACCTCACCAATGTGATCCTAGCTTCGTCGTAAGGCTTGTGGATAAATATCTGCAAAGAAACACAAGCCAACGAAGACAAGAATAATAGAGTTTAGTTGATATGAAACTATGTACATGATCAAGAAATCATACAATATGGACAAATAACATTCATATAGGAAATAAAAAGTATATCTGTATTAAATAATGTGGAAGAAGTATTCAACCTGATGCCTTGATGTTGTCAGGTTCCTTCCAACAGTTCCTTGCTTCCCACACACTTCTACTCCACGGATTCTGAGACTGTAGATATGACAACTACTTATGATCTCAACTTGACAAAGATAAACTCAAAGCCACCATAGGCCCAAACACTCCATATGAATTATCTATAGTTGAAGATAATCCAAACTCTTGGCTAGATGAATATCTCATCAGCTGAATCTCTGTAACTAAGCTGAAGTTCCAAAAATTCTCTAACCATTCCCAAGCTCTTCCAAAAACGCTAACTTTCCCATGAGAACCCCCCTCCTTTTATAAGCTGAAAAGGATAGGGTGAGGAGGTTAGTATAATACCATGAGATAAGGGATACAACTTAGATCCAAACTGATCAGAGGCCACCTCACCCTCGAAGCTTCTATTCTAGAAGTGTCGAGAATCTTCTCTTTTTCTGCGTATGGATGATCGTCGCACCCTTAACACTGAGAAAACTATGACAATGTCGTAGGCCACTGTGGTGCAACCTGCATCGATCCTATATCGTCGCACCCTTAACACTGATCAAGGTGCGATGATCCTTCTTTACAAGGATTTTTACAAAGGAAAATATAATTTCATCTCTCTGGGAAAGTTCATCTTCATTCTTCTTCAGAGATTAAGGCAATTTATCCTTCTAAAGACAAAGGATAGGTGTACATCATTAATGGTCATAGGGGTGACGAAGATAATGTGTAACAAGTGGCATTTGTAAATTCATCCTCTAGTAATTATAAAGTCGTTTTAGCCACTTCTAGGAGAAGTCGACTCAACCAAGTGAAGACACACAACCCTAGCGTCATCTCACACTCATATTTATATGTGAGGCTGGTGTCTCATTTACACACACTCACTCACTCATCTAGTGCACATATATTGAAGGAAATTGTAGTTGCAAGAGGAAGGAGAAGAGAGGCGCATGCTCAATAATGGTCTATCTTTGTTGTTTTGGTTTTAGTCTTGGAATTGTATTGGCAATATATTATTCAGGAAGTTTTTGCTGGGTTTTCTCCCCCATGAGGGTTCCCAGGATAAAAGTTTGTGTACCTTGTGATTTTTTTTCTTTCAGTGATCCTCTTTATACAATTTTTTTGGAAATGCATTGAATGCTCATGTAATTTGGAAATAACCTAATAAAAATAGTAAAAACTTAAAATTATTCAGCTTCTGTTGTCAATAAGGATACGACCACATGTCTCTTACTCATCCAGCTTATTGCTCCATCGAACATATTGAAGACATATCCATTGGTCGAACTCCATCGATCCATATCTCCAGCCTCTCGGCGTCGACAAAGCCATGTACATATAATTTACCATTGTTACCTCTATGTTTTACTTGGTGGCATATAACATAGTCCTTTGTGCCACACAAATACCTAAATACTCTCTTGAGAGTTGTCTAGTGCTCATTTCTAGGTGTCAACATGTACCTTCTCAACACTCCCACTGCATGGGAAATGTCTGGTCGAGTTCATATAATCAAATACATTAGACTACCAACAACACTTGCATAGGGAACACATGTCATGTCCTCTATTTATTCTTGTGTCTTTGGACATTGTTTAGTAGTAATCCTTTCTCCCATGAGAATTGGCACCTTCACTAGTTTGCAATCATGCATGTTGAATCATTTCAAAACTGTTTCAATATAATTCATCTGATTAAAATGATGCTTTCTAGTGACTTGATCTCTCTTAATATCCATTCCTAGAATGAAGTTTGTTACACCGAGATCCTTCATGTCGAACTTGGATGATAGTTGCTTCTTCACCTCTATATTGCGTCCATGTTGTTTCCAATAAGCAACATGTCATCGACATACAAATCTACATATATGAAACACCCACCTTCTTCCTTGGAATATATGCAGTGATCAAGTTTTCTTCCCACAAATCCCAAACTAAGGATGTATGTGTCAAAATTTTGGTACCACATCCTTAGTGTTTTCTTTAGACCATAAAGGGATCATTTTAGTTTGCATACCAACTCTTGCTTTCCCTTTACTACAAATCCTTCATGTTGTTTCATATAGATTTATTCTTCCAGGTCCTCATGTAGGAATGTTGTCTCCACATCCATCTGTTCTATATCCAGATTGAATGATGCATCTAGAGACATTAGTACTCTAATGGAAGTTAGTTTTGCAATAGGGAAAAACTCTCACCGAAGTCGACTCCCTCGATTTGGGATTATCCTTTCACTACCAGTCGAGCTTTGAAATTTTCGACTTTTCCTTCGACATTCATCTTCTTCTTGAACACTGACTTGCTATCGACAAGCCTTATTCCACTAGGTAACTTGACTAAATCACATGTCTCATTCTTGTACAAGGATTCCATCTCTTCAACCATGGCATCCTTCTAGAGTTTACCATTTGTCGAGTCGACTGCCTCACCGACCGACTTGGGCTCATCGTCGATGGAAATTAACACAAATACAGAACGAAAGTTAGGAAGAATGTACCTTTAGACTATTTTTCTTGGTCTTTCCGACCTCCTTATCACCGGAGTCAATTGTTCCACCTCTTCCTTAGATTCATTCGACTCATCTAAATCAGCTTCTTCATTCCTCAGTTCAAACCGCACCATATTAGGATTATTCTCGGTTTGAACAACTTCCTCAGGCTGAGATTTACCTCCAAATTCTTTGGGGACCACATCTCGATTGTACAATGTTATCCTTGATGTAGGATCCCAAATCTTATATCTTTTCATCCCTTCTTTGTATCCGATGAAAATACATTTTATTACCTTCTTGTCTAGCTTGCTCCTCTTTTCCTTAGGAACATGTACAAATGCATCATACCTCATTTGGAGTCATGTTCCACTGACAGATTCTTACCACACCATACCTCATTTGGATTCATGTCTACTAGCATTGACGAGGGAGACATATTCACTAGATATCTTGTAGTCTTGACTGCCTCTGCCCATAATTATTGTGCGAGCCCAACACCACTGAGCATGCTCCTTTCCTTATCCATAAATGTTTTGGTCATTCTCTAGAAAAATCCATTTTGTTGTGGGGCATATGGTGTGGTATTTTGGCGTTTTATTCCACACTGATTAAAAATTTGATCAAATTCCTTTCAACATAATTCACCACCATTGTCATCCCTCAACACGTTAATCCTCTTCTCTGTTTGGTTTTCCACAAGAGCTTTAAACTTCTTAAATATCTCGAAAACCTCTTATTTATTCCTTAGGAAATATATCCATGTCTTCCTAAAAAATCATCTATGAAGGAGACATAATATAGGGATCTACCAAGTGAAGGCACTATAACCGGGCCAAACACATCACTATGCACCAGTTCTAGAATCCCATTTTCCCTTGTCACTCTAGATGGGAACCTCACCCGAATCTATTTCCCATATATGAAATGTTCACAAAAGTCAACTTCTAAACCAAATTCAAGAAAACCTTCGACCATGCCTTTGCTTTTCATAGCTCGAAGTATTTTTTTCTCCAATGCGTCCCATCCTCTTGTGCCATAACTTGGTCAGGTCGATTTCATCATGTCTTGTCGAGTCAGTTTGGAATGACTTGGCTCGATTCAATTCGAGTTGTTTTGACATTGAGGCAAGTTGAGTCACATTCAAATCGATTTCATGAGAAATTATGTTGTTACATCCGATCGAGTCGGCATATCCTAACAACTTGTACATGGTACCAATACGAACTCCTTTAATTAAGACCATCGCACCACTGACCATCTTACACAAATCCTTCTGAAATAGAGTATGCACACCTACATCACTCATCTTACTAACAGGTTTCAGGTTTCTTTCCAAAATGTGTAGCACACCTGGAAGGGTTATTTTCTTCCCATCCTGCAGTGTCAGTCGGACTCTTCCCCATCCAAAAATTCTGGTTGTTGAGTCGTCCCCCAAGAACACATCACCTCCATCATATTGTTCATATTCACATAACCATTATTTATGTGGTGTCATATGATTGTATGCTCCTGATTCGATCAACCAAACATATTGATCTGACTGTGTACTGGTCGACGACATGTACACATCACCTCCCTTCTCCGAGGTCGTCTTTCTCTGAATCGACTGCTTATCGTTGGATCCAACACTGCCTTCTATTGCTTTCAACTTACAATAATTTTTATAATTCCGAGCTTTACTGCATTTCCAACATCTTTGCATCGATTGAATCGAGGATTTATATCTACCCTTAAACTTATACTTTCTACCAGAGAATTTGCCTTTATCTCTGTCTATTGGTCACCCTCTCACTACCAGATCATCTTTGGTCAATCCTTCCATGTTCTTTCTTCTCATTTCTTCCGACAGTAGAGAAGAAACCACTTCCTCTAGTGCTAGTCTGGTTGTATTACTCCCAATAACCACGATTAAGCTATCCCAGGAGTCTGGCAAAGAACATAATAGGATGATACATTTCTCCTCATGAATGATCTTTATATCCACAGATGATAACTGGATTAACACGGTATTAAACTCATTTAAATTCCCATTCACCAAACTTCCACCACTCATCCTTAGAAGATACAGTTTATTTATGAGAAACAACTTATTTACCAGAGATTTCGACTAGTATAAGCTTACCATCTTATCTCACAGTTTATTGGCTGAATTTTCACCTGAGACATTCAACAACACCGAATCTGAAAGACAAAGTTGTATTGTACTTCTTTCTTTTCTTTCGAGTTTCTCCTATTCTTCCTTCGACATGCCTATCGGCTGGGTACCTAGACATACCTCTGTCCATTGTTATTGATGCACACAAAGATATTCCATTTTAAGCTTCCAAAGTTCAAAATTATGGCCATTGAATCTTTCTATGTCTATTTTGGAACTACTCACCATTATTTACGACGATTTTTAAAACAATTTATGACTCATCACTCTTACTATACCTAGGGTTTAGTTCTCATATTCAAGATCGGAAAATCAAGATCTGATATACTCACCAAAGCATTACACCGCTCTGATAACTCGCTTGCCAGGGTAGACCTAAGCTCTGATACTAGATGTTGGGAAATGGAAGACACTTCCACACTAATCCTAGCAGAAGAGAAGAATAATTTAATTAAGAACGTAAATGAAAACAAGAAATCACATAGTACACCAAGATTTTAACCGGGAACCCTTAACTGGGAGAAACCAACATTCCTTTGAGCGTTATGCTATCTTTTTTTCTTATTCAATATGAATAAAAGGTTACATTCCTAACCTTGGTCCACACCTAAGACAAAATCAACATCATACCCTCTTGCACAGGAAAGAAAAACCCTGTAGCCAAATCGACTTACATATGCATGACCAACAACCTACACTTACACATGCATTAACCTACAAAAGTGCATTCTACGATCACCTTACAAAAAAACTCTTTACAAACTTACAACATGCCTCTTTATGGGCTTTACAATAGGAAAAACCCTAAATATTGGCACCCAAAAACAGTTACATATCCATGCATATCATTGGCTACAAATCCCGCAAATCCCAAGATTTTGTTACAGTCGATTCCAAGTTGGATTTACCAGTTGACTACCAGTCAGCCTTCATTCAGTCTCTAGTCGATCATATCACGCCCGCACTTCGACCTCTTATTGGTTGACTTGTTGTCAATTTATTTGACTTTGACTTTACCAGATCAACTTCCTTGACCTTGAACTTGCTGTTGATCTACCTCGACTTCGACCTGTTGTTGATCTACATTGACTTTGACCATCAGTCGATTCACCTCAACTAGAATTTCACTGCAAAGAATGTAACAACCCAACATGGTGTGTCGATATGATGTTGTGTTGGTGTAGCAACGACATTGGTACCAACGCATGCCTCCGTAGGCACATCCTGGGGATCAAAATCTTGCAAAAGCTCCTATAAAATAAAGAGTTTTTTATAAAGGACTTGTAAGATTATAAAAATTAAAATCCAAAATAAATAAACGGGATAAATAAAGATCTTTCTTATCCCATAGCGTTTAATTTTTTCCATCAAAGCTTTAATTCTTTCCTTTATCTCTTGTGTTTGCGATTGAATCTGAATCAAAGAAGCGAGTTCGATGTTTGATTTTCTCACAAGATTCCTTATTGTTTGGATTGGGTTGGTGGAGGAATAAATTTGTTCATCAATAAGCTCTTCCTATGTAGGAATATATGTGGACTTCTCTAAGGTTGTTTCCTTCCCCCTGTCACCCTGGGACAATGGTGTTGCCAACAAAGCAATTTTAATGTAAGAATTGGACAAAATTGAAGAAAATCAAATGTATGTGAAATAAAGTTAGTTCATGAATAAGCATGGGAAAAAAAAATATAAAAAATGGTTTTGTTGGCCAAATGGATTCAAAGCAAAGGCATA
The DNA here is from genome assembly GCA_009831015.1 of Picea engelmannii. Taxonomy (NCBI): domain Eukaryota; kingdom Viridiplantae; phylum Streptophyta; class Pinopsida; order Pinales; family Pinaceae; genus Picea; species Picea engelmannii. The sequence continues at coordinate 37,343 of ML841961.1, forward strand.
ATAACATGGTGCCAGAAATATTGACATAATTATGAAGGGTGATTGGTATTTCTTTAATTGTTTATCGATATCTATATTATTTTAGTGGATGATTTACTTGTAAAAAACATAACATCAAAATATTTAGAACTTTGAGGAGTGATCCTAATGTGGTAGCAAAGAAAGGATCGATATTATCATGAAATGAATTTCCATATGAGTTCTTAGTTCTAATTTAGAGGATCATATTGAAGATAATGTATGTTTCTTGTCTTGTCTTGGAAAATCTTGACAAGCAAGATGTTGAAACACGTGTTAGTGTTGTTCATGGACTAGCAATAGTTTGTGAAACAATGATTGGTGTAGCTATAGAATCCACTATATGCGTGTTCCAACTAGTGAGGAGTCTCTATTAGATGTCATAAAAAATGTTGTTGTGGATTGTTTATTTAAAGCTTCTAAATATTATTCAGTTTAAAATAGAGGTGATGTGGGTTCTTGGGTATGGAAATCTACCATGGAGACTCTTGAAAAAAATACAGTTACATTATTTGTCAAAGTCTGACCATATTTGTTGGCCATGGAATAAATATGACACAAGCATATACTTTAGATGAGTTTTTTATAAGTAGTATACAATAACCTCATGGATTTTAGTTTGTGATGTATGGTACCTGGAACCATAAACTCTACAACCCGGTGAGACAAAACCTTATTATGCCTTGTTAAATATGGCTAACAAAACCACTTTTTATATGAAATTTATTCAAAAGTAATTCTAATTGAGACACAAGAAAGGGTCAGTTCCCTTCGACCCTAATCACCCTGCCACAATATAAGAACCTGACATATTAAAATGTTTCCTTAACTTACAATATGCGTGACAATATATTACAATAAATGATAATCATAAAATATAAGAGTAATTACTTACAGGTTGGGTAAAATAGTATACATACCACCCTCATAAAAGCAAAGTATGTATCTACTCGATTCAAATTGTAATCAATCAACAAATCTTCTCTTGTAGCTATTGATTTTATTTCACATATGAATACATGGTTGCCTTCATGCCCCTCAAATACGCAATTGGGTTGCTTATTTGTGGTCGCAGGTTGTGTACTGTTTATAAACCCTGCAATATTCCCCGCTTATTTTGGCCTTCTGTAAATATACACAGATGCTCCTTTATTTCGATAATTGTATTTTAGTTGTACATAATTTGCAGCCACACCATATCTTTGCGTACTTTTTGTATATTGGACTAGTCATTCAATCTTCGTAGATGTAACACGATCCCACATACTCCATCAATTTAGTTATTCCGTCATAACAGAACTTTATTCCATCCATGGAAAATATCCCCAAACCATGTAATGACAATGGAGAAATGTGGTATATCCTTTCATTGACACAAAAATCAGTGTTTATTTGAGGAATATCCTTGGGTACCCATCGTTTCACTATATTTTTTTACATCAAGGGAACCTCTATTTCCTCTATTCTCTCATCATATTAAGAACATGACACCCTTTTAGCAAGAAAAAATTCCATGCGTCTATGGAATTCTCTTCTGATATTCTCACCTCTAGTTGATCTCTACCTGTTAGACCTACTAGATGTCTCACTTTCCTCTATTCTACCTGAACTTCCCTCACTCCATGAAGATGGATATGGCAAATACATGTTTGGTTGTATGTCCTATAACAATTCATCGAATGAGAGAAACAGTTAGCGAGTATCATAAGGGTTGTGATGAAACATCACGAGGAAACCACAAGAACATAATAGTACAACTTACAAGTGACATAAACAACTCTGTGATCTAATAATCTTGAATCTCCAATATTATATAGTGTTTTTTATATTTTTAGGGCAATAATAAACTATTACAACAACAAGTTCGATTTTTCAAACATGATATTCATTGTTGCAACAACATGCAAGGACATCATCAACAACACCAAATCTTATTTATATTCACTCCAAAACATTCCTTAGCATGTATATGTATCAATAGTGATATTAGTTCATTATGGAAACAATTATGGGCCTGTAAAAACACTATACATGGAAAAGACAAAAAACATTACATGGCATAAGGATCAAAATTGTGCTAAAAATATCTAGTATTGATCAAGGTACTTTGTTCATGTTCTTCAGTGCTCCACTCTCCCATTCCACCAGTCATTTCCACTATTCTCCCCACCATGTATAACCTCCATACAACATGCATGCAACATACATGCAACATACATCCCACAGTTTCACACAACTCCATCCATTCCTACATTATGCATCATCCAACTACCCATTTCATACATCCACCATTACAACCCATTATGATTCACTTCTGTACTCTAGAAAACTAAAAAAAATAAAATTGTTCCATAAAACATGTAGCTATAGGAAGCTACAGGAAGCAGGCTTAAAATGCTACTACTTGAAGATACAAGAGAGGTCATGACCATTTGCTACAAGAAACTATCAACACAAAATGTGTTCTAGAAAGCTATATGAAGCCATCGTGTAGTGCTTAGTTTGACATTTTTTGAGAAAAAATAGCACATGCGCATCCATTTTCATTTTCATTTAATTAGAGGTGTTATTGAAGGATACCATGGACATTCTATTGTTGAGTTGGAGTAGTAAGATTTAAACCTATTCTCTATTTTTCCTTTTACTTGGTGTTGTTTATTTGTTTTATTCTCCTACTCTTTCCCATTCCTTGTCATTCATTCTATTGTAAGTTTTCCATCAAAGGCTTGAAAAAAATGTTCCTCGTGTGGGTTATGATTCTATTTTTTATTCTAATGGTGTTGGTGGGGAATATGAATCATGA
>ML841962.1:0-15686 GCA_009831015.1 Picea engelmannii
AGTACAGTTTTGGCATGGAAAATGAGGCAGATTTTTGTGGGACAGATTTGGTGATGTGAGGTATTTTCCTTGGCTGGAAATGTGGTTTTTCTGTTGTTTTGTACTTTCCTGAAAGCTGAATAATAGATCTCTCTCTATCTTATTGGGTTTCCCCACATTAGGGTTTTCCCTGACATTTGCCTAAATTTCTGAGTGTTATGGGTTGCTGTCCACTTTATTATTTCCGCTGCTATTTTGCTTAGGAATGTGTATTTCTACTTATGGTAATTTCTAAATGTGGGTTTAAGGCATTTATGAAATTTATGAAGACAATTATCTCTAAGTTTCTAAGTGTATGAAAAACATTTCATTTGCTGATTTTTGTCATTACAAATCTACAGGGTATACATCATGGCCCTTCTTCGATGAGTCTATTCTTGTCGACTTCAACATATTATCTGGGAATTAGACTTAGAAACCAATTAATACCTTGGGGCCTGCATGCATCAATGGAAGGCCTCCTCACTTTCGACATTAGGTTTACATCATTGAACTCTTATCGATTTATTCCACCAATGTTCGACTTCAACTCATTTATTCACATTCACTGGAATGTAATAGGGTAGCTTGGGAGTCATTTCTATCATTTGTGATTTCCCTTGAACTTGTTAACGATTTACTTTAATGACCAAAAATCAAGTGGTTTCTACCATATTTGACATAAAATCATCTATTCACATGGTTAGATTCATATTGCATCGGGATCAGGACAAAGACCCTGGGTTGGGCGCTCACTCTATTATGTTCTTTTCCCAGGCTGTGATGGAGATCATTTGAGCATGTACAATATTTCAGTACAATCACCATGATGACAATATTACTGATATATATACTGTCACATAGATCCACATTGTATTGATTTGTGGCTATGTTTTATCATCTCATATCTCCACTGTGTATTTTTTGTAGCTGCGATCAGTTCATGTCATGGAGGTATGGATCCACATTGTATCTCTGGTGGCCATATCTTTAGTTAACATTTTCATGGATCTGCAGTGTATTGGTCGACAACCATGATTTGAGTCATGTTGTATTCCGAGCATAGGTATGCCTGCCTAGAAAATGGAACATATTTGTATATTGATTGATGTTTGTTTGTATCTTCTTCCAAGTTATCCAACTCTAGCACCCTTGCATTGAATAATTTGTAAAGTGTTTTATCCATTAGTTTCTCTTCCGACCTCACACTTTAAGGGGAATCTATTACACACCAAAATGTCACACTTAAGTGTCGCACATTTTTACGCCTAAGTATCACAAGTGTCGTAAAGTGTCATATACACCTTACTAAGTGTCACATACACTTTCTCAAAGTTCCATATGCACCTTACTAAGTGTCGCATGCACTTTTCTAAGTGTCACAACACCTTGACACCATGAAAGAACATTTGTCACAATCCCTAGTCAATGTGGAGGAGAAATATATCATATGAAGGTCAAAATACTATGTGCACATGAATTATTCATTATTATTCATAAAAATGAAATTAATTTAGTGTGATAATCCACCTCACATTTAGTTCCCTAATCTCAAGGAGAAGTTGAGAATATCATCCATGGTTGAGATATTTTCTCAAACCAAAATCCTAATTTGGTGGATCTTGAGAGATATTTCCTCAAAATCCTTGAGAGATATTTTCTCCCTAAAATCCTTGAGAGATATTTTCTCCCTAAAAATCTTGGAGATCCCAATTTAGTGGATCTAGTGAGTGATGTTCTCCATGGTGGTTAAGCCTCCAAATCCTATATAATTAGGGATTTCCATGGTGAAGGGGGGAACAATAGAGGTATCAAAACTTTTATTCTAGAGGAAGCATCAACATTTTTATGTCAAGATTCATGCAAGGGCTAGATGAGGAGAGATTGGAGAAGTGTCTTCATCGTTAATCATGCTTAGTAAGTGCCTTATTTTGCTTTCCAATTAATGATACATTGTTCTATTCCCTTCAAGTTCATGTTTTCTACATTTTCTTGTCTATTGTCACTTTAGTGTTCATAGATATATATTCTTATATAATCATCTAGAGTAGGAGGAAGAGTACTTTTTCTAGTCTTTGCAGGTTTCCATTTGCATTGAGGAGCTTGGAGATCAAGCATCGAGATTGGCGCAGCGAGGAAAAAAAATAAAAACAAGGTATGCCACATCCGTCCTCTCTCTCTCTTGATTTATCTAGTTAGATATATAGGGAAAGTATAAACAACTTGTTCTCTTTTGTGTTTGGACCAAAGATAGGGGTCCTGGTCCAAAAGGGATCTTAGCATGTCCACAGGGTAACATTTCTCACAACACTAAGTAGTATGTTCCACATGTTAGTGGGTAGTGATTAAAATATTTGAAAGAAGTTAAAGGAGAGGTGTTTAGTGCACCTCCACATCATACAAATTGATATAAAAGAATGACTTGTCCACTAATAGTTTAAAGTCCAAAATTTCTGCAATCGTTGCACTCAATTTCCCATTCACACCTAACCCAAGTCCTCTAATGGACACCACCTCTACATATGATGTTGGATTTTAACTACCCCCAAATGACATGGGGAATCCCCCTTTTAGTAAAACCATCACATATTACAACAAAAAGCATAAATGACATGGAGCCTCCCCTTTTATTAAAGCCACAAACATACATGTATGAATCTCATAATTAGGATCATCATGACTCAGATTCATTCATGTTACTTATCTATTTGTAATCCTTATCACAAGAAACTTAATACAACACTAATAGACATGTCACACACAACGATGCCCACTAATCATTGCAATTTTAAGTGCATTCAACTACATTACATGGATGAAATACAACACATAAGCGTTCTTACTGATTTAGGCTTGCCAATGATTATGATCATGCTCTTGCTGGAATCCTTGAGTATATATGAGTTGACCATGCCAGCGACTCAGACATTGGTACTCAAATTGAGTGTAGGCATAATCAATTCATGATTTTGCAGAATGACCAACCTTTCACTATTATACTTCCTCATGTTTGTTTCAAGTACCCTTTATTTTACAAAGTATTTCTATGTTACCATGGAGGGAGAGCGGGGTATGAGGTGAGAGTGATATTACAGAGTATTTCTATTCTCTTCCCATGTGGACACACTACCATTTAATTTGTCATAAATAACCAATTTTTGAAAAGTCCATGTGGACATTTTAGAGTGACCTCAAGATGTTGTGTGAAAAAATGTCGCATTTTGGAGGAAATCCATGACCAACAAAGAAGAGAAAAGGGCATGTGTAAGATGATGAGGGGTGTTGGGAAATATTAACTGCAGGTTTAAAATCAAAAGTTCCACCTTATTTTTTTTTCCACCATGGCATGGATAAGGCCACTGATACCCCCTTTATAAATTAGACAGTAACGAAAATTAGTTATGGGGAAGGCTTCAGAAGGGATCACTTATCATATAAAAAATCGAAGGTTTGGATGGAAAATAATTAAAATGAGTTATAGTCAGGTCTGGCCATAAGCCATTATAGGCATCATCCCTCCATTGAATCATAGGGTTATTCAATCTTGTACAAAAATGAAACAAAATTATGTGGTTATACATGGAGAAAGGAAAGGGAAACTGATGTCACTCTTTCTCTCTCTTGTTATACCATTGTGACCATGGGATAGACATGTTCCCTCCCATATAGGCATGCTATCATGGGTATGGTAACATGTGAAAATATACATCTCCTAGCCATACATATAGGGTGAGAGAAAGGGAACCACAAACAAATGGAAATCCATAGAATGAATAAGGAGAATTCCAAGTACAAAGAGTGATGGAGGAAATTCATTCCTCTTCTACAATGGCCATATTATAGTTGACCAAGGAAATCAATTGATCTCTTACAATAGGAATATTATAGTGGAGAGTCGAGGCACTTGGTACAAGAAAAACAACTATGTGTAAAACTTGCATAAACCTCTGACCTTTATGAGGACAAGTGTCATTCATTCCGGTCCTTTTTCGAATGTGTTTTTTTAATTAAAACAATAAGATTATGCTTATTAAAATAAAAGTGATGAAGCATTGTAACATGAGCAATTCTAGTTCCAACATCCCTTCTAGTTATAGGATTGGGTGAAGTAGTCATTTTGATACTTGAAATGGCATTTCATCTGTTCTCCAATCATGCTCCATTTCTTAGGTATGCTCCCTCTTTTGTTTACTTGTTCCAATCCAATATAGATGAAGGTGAACATGTGATTTTTTCTCTAAACATAACCTTTTTCTACAACATATCTGACCCATGTTATGGAATCTCCTCATCATCACACTGATGTCACACTCCGAAGAAATTGCACATACATACTAAATAAGAGATCTTGTCCATTACTTGACATTATTTGAAAATTGAGAACCAAATTTTTTCTAGTTGTGGTATTTAACTCAAGAAGATTGGTTTCATTCTTAGATGTAGTTTCCCGGGCTCATACAGGTGTGGGGTCTGTCCAAATTAGAGACCTATGTGTCATCCTCTTTGGGATTGGGATTGTTCAATTGAGGGTTCCTAAAGGTGGCGATGTTTTGGTGGAAGTGTAATTTCACTTGCTTGAAATTACCGTATTCTATTATAATTAAACTGCAAGCCTTGATAATAATGTGGTTCTCAAACCAACCAGATATACACAATTATTTTTTCAACAAAAAATTAGCTGATCAACTCCTCGAGAGTGACAACCAATCATAGTTCATTCCCATAACATTGTTCTTGTTCACAATTGATCCACCCTCTATCCAAATATTTTCAATTGGTTGAACCATATACTCAGGACATGTTGTTAATGGGGAGGCCAAAGTTCATAGGTTCAAATCCAATCCAATCAAGTACCTCAAGAATACCTAACACTACCATGGCTGGTGGTTGATCCACCTTCAATTGGTTGAACCATGTATTAAGGCATGTTGTTAATGGAGAGGCCGAAGGTCACAAGTTCAAATCTGAACAAGTCCCTCGAGCATACCAAACATAGTTCCCAAGAGTACCAAACACTACCATAGCTTGTGGTTCAACGATCCTCCATAGAGACATTGTGAAAAAAGGGAAAGATCATATGGGATTTTGAATAAGTACATAAAATTAATATACTTGAAAAAATAGTGTATATTGTAATAGTTTATAAGTTAAATTATTTTGACTTTTTAATTTTTCAAAATTTTTCTTATATTTTTAGAATATATGTATTCAATTTAAAATTCAAAATAAAATTATATGAATATTTTATAATTAATTGAAAGAATTGATGTAACTATTGTTGAGGAAAAGGTATGAAAAACCTTACTCAATCATTTTCAGATCCTTCCAGGCTAAGGAAAGATAGTTGGGAATGTTACCCGAAATTTATAGCCTTTAATTTAAAACAATGTCTTAATCCACAAGTAATACGTACTAAGGACTAAGGATGATTTTATATGTTATATGTAACTGTACAAAAGAAATAAAGGAAAGATATACATAAGTGTGTATAAGAAAAGAGATGAAAATAAAAGTAAAATATGAACAATATCATTAAGATACACATGTGAAATTGAAATCAAAAATCTGATTTTTATATTAACTTCATTCTGAGATACAAAAAAAAACTCTCTTTACAAACCCCTGCGAAGGTGGGACCAAAGTGAAACTTATAAGTCTCTGATGATCACCATACAAAAATACTCTGACAACAAAAGAAAACTTAAGCTAAAGATATGGATCAACTTGCCATGAAAATGTTGTCACTTGACTCTGCAAAATATTCTTTATCAATCTTGAAATCTAATCCATAAAAAAACAAAAACACACAGACTATCAAAGATAGATCATACACCTTTAGAAACAATCTGCTTAAAGATATGATTCAATTTTGAATCATGCTTCCTTCAATAAGACCCTGCTATCATCAACATGGTTTAGCTTTCTAGTAAACTGAAAATGAATGAAGAAAATAATTATCTCACAAGTATAGAGCATACCTTATATCAAAAGTTCTCCTTCTATTCTCTCCCCCTTTATCTCTTCTTTTGATTGAGATTTTATTCTTTCTCAATAAGTTATGGTAGTTCAACTACCTTTATTTTGTTAAGCTTAATTAGCTTAACTAATTAGTTGAGACAAATAAATAATAATATATAAATAAGGGTCTGTTTAAATAATAACTAAAAAGGTGGGACCCCTTGTCACTCCAATTTTCATTTCTTTAATAATCATCAAAACATGAAATATAATACCCCAAAAAATTAACTCAAATATCTTCCTTGTAACTCCCATCCTCATATTAATAGTCGAAATTTTAATATCAAAATAAAACATGACTATATCCAAAAATAGAATCATATCCATGCTGTCCAAAACAAATATTTCTAAATGTGTATTTGATGTCCAAACATTCTGTCATAAAAACTATCCTCATAGAAAATAACATTAACAACATTAAAAACTATATTTTCTATGAGAGGCAGTTTGCCTCTTTTCACTACTGATCTCTTTTGATCTCTCTGATGTCTTGCCTTCTGTAGAAACCTTAGGCTATCTGGAACCTTGAGGATGAATTTCACTAATGACATGGGAGAAATCTTCCTTGAGATGGAGATGAGAGGACACTAATTCAGATGAATTTTCGGAAGAGTTAGGGGAATTAGACACTTTTTTCCCTTTATCAATCTTTGGTTCAGGCATGGTAGTTTTGAGCCTTTTACTTGCATGTGAAGACTGGGTTGGTGAAGCAATGTGATCAACTTGGGTGTTTAGGTTTAATGGCAGTGGAGGAGGAGGAAATGGAAATGACACTATAGGACAACCATTATGATGTGCAACAAGTTGATAAATGATCTCTTTCCATAAATCATTGGCAGATGGTTTTGGCTACATAGAAACATGAGGGGGGACACTGATACTAGAGAAATTTTGGTGAGGTTGGAAAGAAGGCCTCTTAGGCCTAGGTTTCATAATTCCTTGGCCAACTAGATTACAAAACCCATCTTGGAAAACTTGATTTAGTTCTTGCGGATCAACGCCAAAATGTATTGAAAATTGTGGCCTTCTATGGCCTCTTTACCAATTGTTTCCTCTACCTTTGTTTGAACCTCTTCCATTGATGCACCTGCTAAAGAAACTCATCCTAAAGAAATATTCCAATCAGAGTATGAAAATGTTTATCAATCATTCACTAACACTCTACCTAAATAAAATCAAGATGTTGGCTCTATAATTCACAACAAAAGCATATGCCATCCATCCATTGACACAACTTCACCAAATCCAATTTAATAATTAACTGTAATTTGAACAGGGAATGATAGGGTCAAATGGAATATGAGGGGGTTTCTAATGAATGAAAAATGGTAGCATGGATGAGAATCAACAAATGGATATTGTTCAATCAAATCACATAGCTCTTTTTCTTTCAAGAATAATATCTCGATAACACAATTTTCAACTAAAATCATCATCCAATCTCTTTAATCCTTTTCCTTTAAAAATGAAATTCAAGATAACATAACATGGGATGGATTAAATGTTATCGGGAAGGTTGTGGGTGTATCATGAGCGAAAAATGAAATGATGATGGGAATAATAGTGATTAGTATTTTGTTACATGAAATAACATTTATTAACTTTAAAATCAATATCCACAAAATCATTTAAATATCCACTATTTACCATGCACATTCATTTCCAAAACTTCCATGAAATTCTGTTTGTGCCATAACTCTCTTTTAAACTTCAACACACAAAAACTATATCCTAGAAACAATATTTTTAAATTGCACAATATAAAACTCAAGGGAAATTTATATGATTATCAAACCTACGAATTTTATTTGTCCTTTTAAAAACTATGATAACGCTATGTAGGATATTGTTTACACAACAATTTAACTCAGTCATAATCATACATAATGATTCAAAACATCATGAGAGGAAGAGAAACATGGTGCTATTGACCTTTTGTTATATCACAACCTCCAATAACAACTGCAAACAAACCAGGTTCGAAACCCCAGTGCGAACATGGTGAGCATAAAATCTACATCAAAATGCAAGTCGACATAATTTTCTCATGGGTAAACAACAAGTGGTCCATGGTTCTATGGGTCGAATCCATTTTCCCACTGTTTGGTTAAAACACTAAACAAGACTTTGAATCTCGTTTTATATTATTTACTTGCCCACATTATCGGACGTGAAAACAAGGTTTGGGATTGACAAATAGGCACAAGCCTCAAGGTATGGCTACAAGAAAAGAAAAAATATTTACTTGCCAAAGTGACTGTAAGATAATACATAGGGATCCATCACCTTTTAAAATAGTGGAAAGGATAATAAAAAATGGCCGGGAGACTTCGAAAGTGTGGATATGCAGTAAGGATACAACACAATGATCACAAAACCGACTGTGGATCAAATAGTTCAACACAATTTCTAATTTGGATTTTATTTTATTCATTCCCCTGTATAATGTAAGAGGAGAAGAGGCCCGGAGCAGGATTATAGGTGTAGGTTTTGAAACGTGGTTGCGGGAAAAGAAAAACCTGACTCTTTTCCATCAACATGACAACAAGAAAAAAAACACACAGGCCACCCATAACATCCAAGCCATAGTAATAAAAAGAATGCACATCTTCCAGGGTGGGGTTGATATGTAATATTCACAAGACCTGACTATATATTTCTTTTTACAAATGAAACCCTCAAAACTAATCATATAAAATGAGCGAAACCGAATCACCTTCACCCATAGTTATTTTCCAATTGCTATATCATAGTAATACCACCTTTGTTCCAGGAACATACAACCCTATACATCAAATAGAATAAAATGACGAACACTATTTCTAGTTTGAAACATTTAAATGCCAAAAGGAAGAAACCCAAATCAAACTACGAATTACATGGACAAAATGCCCACAACAAATCCATTATAAACTTTGAAAAACAAACACATTTTGCATGCAAACACTAAGAGGCAACATAATAATTTTATTTGGAGTAGAGCTAACCATCATGAATGGAAAGATAATAGCCAACATACCTGTGAGAAGAATTCCATAAAGCTAGACAACACAACTATTTCCTTTCCAAAGGCTGAGCATAATTGAGGCGTTTCTAACTAGAGTAACGAAACAAATGCGAGGATAAAGTGAAGGTGGTAGCTTTGAGGTAGGGTAAGAATGTCGTGCAGTAAATGCACGTTGCTTCCCCTATTTTCACATTTAATTCCATCAACCACAACCAAATATGGAGTGCTTCCAACTCCAAAAAAAACTTTGTTCCAAACATATAATATCACCATTGTATATCCATAACATACCATTTCCAAATTCAAAGTCGAATCAACCTCTCATATGAATGCCCATTTAACACTTAGCACCAAAATAACATGTCTCATATACTTTTCTAGTGGAGTATTATATTCACATAATAATCATTTGCACATGTATGCAAATATACCATGAGTTGGATGTGGCTTATATTTGAACAATATATCAAAATATAAGTGTAGCAAAAACAAACTAATATGTTTAATAAAATAAACATTTCCTCCATTTTGAAATAAACTTTCTTAGCACCCTTAACATCCATTAGTTGCACATGGAGATAGGTTAGTATTTCCACTCTTATTCTCAAATTGTGAATATTTCTCGTAAGATAATTATGATCACAATAAGGGGAGTGCTTTATATCATTGTTTTTATCAAGGGGTCCCATCTATATAGTATTATTTAAAATATATATAAGTAATAATGCATTGCAACACATTTGCAGGAAGGAACTTTATGTTGCACATTTTTTAGGAGTCAACAAACTGGTGACTCCATAGGGAAATCTATTCTCAACATATTTACAACTCAGAATGCTTGGATCCATAAACTGATAGAAGTAGGTGATTGAAAATGCTCAGAAAATAGTTATGCAAGAGGGGGAAAATTGTTAGGATATTTAGACACTTAGGAGTTAGTTACGATCTACTTGGTCTAATGTGTAGTTAGGTAAAAGTGTGTTTCTTAGTATGTTTCTTTAGTATGCATTTGTAGTTAGGAAATTCGACGGTCATGATATGTTCTCGACATAGAGTGATCCGAGGGTTCATATTCTCCTCGATATTAATGACCATTGATCCATGGCTTAACACCCGATTTGTCCATGATCTTTATTTAAAGAGCATGGAGGGTCATTTTCCGATGATCAATTGTGAGAAACTCTCTTGTAAAATCTCTTTGTAATATATTTCTTTTGCATTAATAAACTTCTCTAAGTGGCTGCGTTGGTTGGGGCCGTGGGGCGTTGGTTGGGGCCATTAGAGAGAAAGGTAATCTATTACAACTTGTGTTGGATTACTGAGAGGGGGGCTGAATCAATAATAAATATTTTTAATCCTTTTAACCACAATATGCAAGTGCTATTTATTTTTATGATCAATATAGCATTATCATCCAATAAGTGCATAGTAAATAAACCATGAACAAGTGAAAAATCATACACATACATAGTACACCGATATTTTTTACGTGGAAACCCAATGTGAGAGAAAAACATAGAATGTTTTTTCTTATTTGTCTTTAAGAATTACATTCATTGGAAGCACCATCTTCCTTTGTTTTCTAGTTGCAACTGGAAGGAGGCTCTGAACCCCTATTTTCAAGCTACAACCTGAGGGAAGCTCCAACTCCCCAATTCTCTGGCTACAACTAGAGGTAGGCTACAACCCCATATGTTCTTTGACTACAACCGGAAGGTGGCTACAACCACCTATCATTTCCCCTTCCAACCTCCTTGAAATATAAGTGCCAAACATAGAAACTGAACATGTCACTACCGCAACTTGTTCTATCAAATATGTCACTGAGAAACCTGTCATTGTATACTCATCAACCAATCTGATCTAATCACATATAACTCAAACACTATACCACAAGTTTGTACCTCAAACCATGTGCTAGAACCTCATTGTTATAAAACCTTTATCTGTACCAATAACTTCAGCAACATACCTCAACCAAAAGCCCTCAAACATGAACCAATACTCAACTTCAGTAGATATACCTCAGATCAACTCTACAACAAGCTCTAAACTTCCAAGAGGGAATCCAACAGATTTAGAAGGAAAACCCTAAACCAGATTCTATCGCATTTTTTCTGCCGTGATTTTTCTGCAGCAATTTTTCTAATGCGGTTTTTCTGTCGTGATTTTCTGCCACACTTTTCCTGCCACAATTTTTCTCCTTCCACGATTTTTCTACTGCACGTTTTCTGCCACGATTTTTCTACTGCAATTTTCCTGCCACACGTTTTCTACCTCACTTTTCTCTATAAACAATACCTTTCACAAAATAAATATTCAATGATATTCAATAGGTGCTAATGGGATAATATTTTTCTCTTATTTATACTTCCATGTAGCTTTCTCAAGGGGTTACCTTGTAACCAACTTAACCCACTTCCTTATTTTAGGGCTAACCCAATTCTAACCACTTGTCCACTTCTAACTCACTTTGCTACAAATAGTAAATTCTCCACTTCTAGTTGCAACTAAATTATTTTTAGTTATTTTCTTATTGCAACAATTTAACCCATAACTAACTCCTAGTTTCACCCACTTGACTAGTCAACTTCTTCTAGGAGCTTCTAGAATTAATTTTACTTCTTTGACCTTCTAGATAACTCATGAGGGTTCTCCACTTCACCAGGCCATAACTCTCTAACTGTGAGGAGTTATGTGACGTTCCACATATCACTGAAAATGGAATGACATGTACTATCCATCTAGAATAGTCTTACCTGCAAATATATTAAAATTCATACCATTATACATCAATAAAACATAATTCCCTTAATCATACTGTTGGGGATATCAAAATTTGATATCGGAATTGCTTCAAGGGTTGACATCAATGACAACCAACACAATTAATCAACGATCTTCCCCTTTGGCATTGATGGAAACACTCTGATGCAATATCCTACTGGAACCATGCCTCTGTGCTCTCTCTCCAAGAATCTAACTCTCTATCTTGCATCTGATAAATATCTCCCTCTTTGACATCAATGGAAAGGGTAACCTCCCATCTGGGGCTACTCCCCCTAACTCAACTTTCCTTGGGACTGCTCCCCCTGATTGAACTTGATGCAAGAGCATCCCTCACATCAAGCGAGCCAACATGGAAGCCAAAGGACGACTGGACAAGCCAACACAATTTTTGAAATCACCTTGAAACTGTTGCGCGAACATTAATGTGGAAATTTAATGAAGTGCACTTTGTATATTGTAATCATACCTTGAGCCTTTAGCTCTCGTCCTTAGTAGATAGAAGTCATTTAAAGTAGTTAATGCAAGTAGATAGAATTTAATTCTAGACTAGACAATTTTAGAAAGAAAGAGGGAAACGGGATATAGACACCCTCATTGTGCATTGTAACATAATCCTGAGCATTGAGAAGAGAAGAAGAGTGCCATGGAAGAACACCCATGTACAAAGTTTGAATTAATAGAAGAGGTTGATTCAAATCCATGGTTTTGTGTTTGTTCTCTATGTATGTATGCCGAATGCTATTCTCATGAGTATTTACTTCCCGTTATGCAATTTCTTTACATGCTATGTATGAATGATTTCTTGCTGAGTGTTTGAAATCTGAGAAAGGAAGTAGAAGAAATGAGTTTCAATTGTTTCTCTATCTGAGCAAGGATTCCTGCAAGGAGTGCAGTTGAAGTCATCCGCAAGGAGTGCGTTGATAGAAGGCTCAGATAGTTTAACTCTTGTAATCATTCACCCAAAAGTGAAATTGGGTTATAGGAGCTGTGCAAGGAGTGCGCAGGCTAAGGAAAGTCTCAGTTGTCAATCTGAGCGAAGCATTGAAGGACTGTTGCTGCAAGAGTGCACAGAGCTGAAAGAACTAAACACTTGGAAGTGTTTAAGGATTGTCGCAAGGAGTGCGTGCAAGGGTCTTCTTGAAGACTCAGAATCGTGTGAAGCTCAGGAAGGACAAGGCTTTCAAGCTCGTCGAAGAGAAGCATAGGGAGACTGTGCCGTGTGGAGTGTTTGAACAAGCATTGCAAAGTTATGCGCAGGAGGACCCATTTTCATAGAGGAATACTGGGTTCATCCTGTATAAAACATCAAAGAGGAAGAGATCGACGATCAGGATCTTGTGGGGAGAATTAGCGAAATCCCGTTAGCCGTTGGATCTGCCAAAGAAGCGAGGAAGTTACGACCACGTTCGGAGTCCAAGCTCTAGGGGTCATGATCCGTCCGATCTGATAGGAGTTGCACAGGTTTTAACCCTTGTGAGAAGAGTAAGAACCCCGAGAGGCATCGGGATATCGAGGCGTCGGGGTTTGGGAAATCGGGAATCCTATGGACCAGAGATCGGGTAAATCCATCGTGGAAATCCTGACAAGCTCGGAGCTGTCCATATGCTGGGACAGGTGGCAAGGATCGAGAGTCCATCGACATTTCGGAGCTTCAGAAGGCAAGAGTCTGAGACCTATTGAACCCCGAAACGACGAAAAGATCATAATAGTAGGATCACAGGGGGGACACATGTCGTGTGGTCATCTAGATCAGGGATGTGGTCATCGGAGTTCAGATAAGGGAGTGTTTATGGTTATGTAAAGTGGTGAAGTCCGAGGTTCAATTTGAACCATCCATCACTTGGGATGCGTGTCAGAAATCTGAAGAGAGTCGGGGATCGACGTTTTGGAGGTCTTGAGGACAGGATACTCTCGCAAGTCGAAATCGTGAAGTCCGATTTTTTGACAAGAGGAGAGATCTATGTGCCCAATTGATGTCATCTCATCGAAAAAAGGGAATCGGGAATTTCCAGGGTGAAAACTCCGAAGCATACGAGAACCTTCCATCCTTAAGGATGCATGGTCAAGATCGAAGTGATCGGGAAATCGACATTCGTGAAATCGGGGAAATCGAAGGTCGAAGCATTTCAACAATTGAAGTCGTGAAACCCTGAGGGAGATCTAGAGCCATTGATCTCAGTGAATGTTCACCATCGTTGATTTTGGTTATGGTGGAAGGGAGTCTTGGTGACGTCATATCGGGAATCTGCGAGTCGGAAGATCGGGGATTCCGTGGGCGAGACATTTAATACACTTCAACACTCGAAACTCCAAATCCGGATAGGGAATATGACTGTGGTCATATAAGAGGAGGTCGCATGGATTGAACACAGAGCTCGGAGGCTAAGGCAACAAAGGAGCGCATCGAGATATTGGAGATTGGGAAATCGGGAACCAAAGGGTCGAGACAGCGGGAGTTTGAAAAACTCGAAACCTGATTTTATATTCTTCTGTCGTCGAAGAGAACAGTGACCGACCTAAAGACTGTAAAGTGCCGAAAAGACCTCTGAGTCAATTTCGAAGGAGATTCTAGTGGGAATCAGAGGAGCCACTCCGGATCAAGGGAGAAAATTGAACGATCCTTAAGACCAGGAGGTCAGGCGCAGGACCTGCTGAGGTAGGTGCTCGGATGGACGCCATCAAGTGGTATCATAGCTTAGAAAAGCTTCTTTGCTTTCTGTAGCAAGGAGAAGGAAGATTCACCATGCCGCCAAGGAGAAGGGATAGACAATCACTTGATCCAGAGGAGGAAAGGGAGATTCCCAGAGGAAGGGGTAGAGAAGTGCAGAATCCACAAGTAGAAAGAGATCTGCATAACTTACGTGCTAGAGTTGTGGACATGGAAATAAGACAAAGGTGCACAATTGATGTAGGAGATATCAGTGAGTCCAAAAATGAAGATGATGCTGGACATGGAGAAGAAGAAATCATAGAAGAAGATGCAGCAAATGAGCGCTTACTTAAAGATGTTGCAAGAATGGGTGAAAAGGTGAAAATGGACATTCCAGTTTATGAGGGAAATCTGGATGTAGAAGAGCTTCTAGACTGGATTAGAGCTCTAGACACCTATTTTGACTATGAAGATATCGAAGAGGACAAGAAAGTCAGGCATGCCATCACGAGATTAAAAGGACATGCAGCCTTGTGGTGGGATGAACTACAAGTGGATAGGCGTTGCCAAGGCAAGCAGAAAATTAAGAGCTGGGACAGGATGATTGCAAAGATGAAGGAAAAATTTATTCCCAGGGACTATCAAATTTCTCTGTTCAGGAGGATGAAAAACCTGAGACAGAAGTTGATGATAGTAAAGGAATATACTGAGGAATTTTACAGGTTGAGTATCAGGGCAGGTCATCGCGAAAGCAATGACGAAAAAGTGGCCAGGTATATGAATGGCCTAAGATATGAGATTCAGGATGAAATGAGTATGGTGACCATCCGAACGGTGGAAGATGCTTATCAAATGGCTTTGAAATCGGAAGAGAAGCTGAGTCGAAAACAGAGTCAGAGGGGCAGAGGCAGAAGTCAACCCAGGGGAAAATCAATTGCCCAGGAAAGAACCCAGAAGCCCAGGGATGACTGGAAGAAACCTTAGGCATGAACGGAGAGAGGTGGAAGTTCACAGTGAGGGAAATACGCTGAGAAAAGAGGGAAACATACTGAGCAGAGAGGGGGGTATGCTAATAGTAATACTTTTCCTCGTACTAGAGGTAGAGGAAGAGGAAGAGGTGGAGTAATTACATTCTTCACATGTGGAAAGAATGGGCACAAGTCATTCGAGTGTCCAGAGAAAAAGAAAGAAACTGGAGAAACT
>ML841962.1:23041-55949 GCA_009831015.1 Picea engelmannii
AAAATCAAGAAGAAAGAAGGATCTTGGATGGAGAATCTACCAAAATATTGGAAGATGAAATTTGCATGAAGGTTGAGGAATCCTTAAATACTGATAAGGTAAAATAAAAAATACAAGCCAGAATTGAAGAAGGATGTCAAAATTTGTTATATGGGATCACATTGCAGCTTCAAAAGGAGAAAGAAGCCAATATTCAAGAAGTTCAACAGAAGATACTTGAAGAAGTTGAACTCCATATGGAGGATGTACATGCTAAATATGATGGTATTATCTCAAAGTATGGAGTAATCAAAGACCAAGCAAAGATGATCGAGGATTTCATTGTCATTGAAAACAATATAGATGAAATGCATGTGTAGAGTGAAGGAAGACCATCAAATGTGAAACCATATTGACACCCTCATTGCCAAGAAGAATTTCAAGGAAGACAAGAAGGACGATATCAACATTATGAAGGAATAATATGGAATACTTGTCAATATTCATGGAACAAGGCATCACCAAACTACTCTTCAACAAGCTATTATCAGAGACCAACAACGACTACAAATTGGAGAAGCTTCAACAAAAATACATGGAATCAAAAGAATAAAAGTATTCAACAACTAGACACCAAGGATTAAGACTAAAAAGAATTGATTTTGGATGGATAGATCATCAACAATGGAATGAATAAATCAAGAACATAATAAAATCATATTACTTGGTTTCATCACATGTGAATCCTTTAAATGCAAATCTTTGAGGACAAAGCGTTTTGAAGGAGGGTACTATGTTATGACCCAAGGGGGGCATATGTATGGCTAAATGTAAATTATATGACCCCAAGGGGGGGAATATATGGGCCTAAATGTACATGTAATGTGTAAATACATATATAATAGGGTCGACCTAGTGATAAAGGGGCCTCATGTGCAAGTGTGAATAGCTATATATAAGAGGTCATGTATTCATTATTAGGGGAATTATTAAAGGTATTTGGTTATTTGGAGGGGGTTCCCCTATTCTTTAAGGAGTTATTGTGTAACTTATCTATGTTGGAGTTGTGCTCCACGTTGACATTTTGTACATGGTGTGTATTTCTATTATTTTATGATATTTTGAGTATTTGGATCCTACCATCATTGAATATCTATTTTGTGAAAGGTTATTTGGGAAGGTATTATTGATAGAGAAAAGTGTGGTAGGAAAAGTGCAGAAAACAAACTGCAACAGAAAAATCGCGGTAGGAAAACTACGATAGAAAATGTGCGGCAGAATAACTGTGGCAGGAAAAGTGCAGAAGAAAAAGTGCAATAGAAAAATTGTGGCAGGAAAAGTGTGGAAGAAAAATCGCGGCAACAAAATGCTACAAGAAGAAAAAAGGTATGGTTTTCATATGTGTAGTGTTGAATTTATGAATCTGGTTGAGGGTTTTCCTTGTAAATCTATTGGATTCGCTCTTGGAAGTTTAGGGCTTGTTGTAGAGTTGATCTAAGGAAGATCTACTGAATTTTAGTATTGGTTCATGTTTGAGGGATTTTGGTTGAGGTATGTTGTTGAAGTTATTGGTACGTATAGAGGTTGTATAATAGTGAGGTTCTAGCACATGTTTTTAGGTACAAACTTGTGGTATAGTGTTTGAGGTATATGTGATCATATAATATTGGTTGATCAATATACAATCACATATTTCTGAGTGACAAATTTGACAGAAAAGGTTGTGACAGTGACATATTCAGTTTCCACATTTAGAACTTATATTTGAGGGTGATTGGATGGGGCAAGGATAAGTGGTTGTAGCCTCCTTATGGTTGTAGCCAGAGAATTTGGGAGTTGGAGATTCCCTCAGGTTGTAGCCTTAAAATAGGGGATCGGAGCCTCCTTCCAGTTGCAGCTGGGAAAAAAAAGGAAGTTGGTGCTTCCAATGAATGTAATTCTTAAAGACAAATAAGAAAAATCATTTTGTAGTTTTCTCTCACATTGGGTTTCCACGTAAAAAATATTGGTGTACTATGTACATGTATGATTTTTCATTTGTTCATGGTTTATTTACTTTGAACTTATTGGATGATAATTCTATATTAATCATAAAGATAAATAACACTTGCATATTGTGGTTAAAAGGATTAAAAATCTCTATTATTGATTCACACCCCCCCCCTCCTCTCAGTAATCCAACAATTGGTATCAGAGCAGGTTCCTTCAAAACTTAGTTTAACCAATGAAAGGTAGATCATGGAGAGAAAAAATATGTATAAAAATGGAATACCATAGTTTGATGGAGATAAGTATGCATTATGGAGAAGAAGTATGAAAACATATGTATAGGCATAGGGATTTGAATTTTTGCAATCAGTTGTAGATGGATACAAAGAACCAACAGTTCTGCCAACAAATGACAACGAAAAGAAACTTGGTCTAAATAATTCAAAATCCACAAATGCACTTCTGAATGGTATTTTTGATTCGGTATATACTAAATTTATACAGTGTAGCTCCGCTAAAGAGATTTGGGACAAACTTCAAAATTTTATGAAGGAGATTCAAAAGTCAAAGTAGCAAAGCTTCAAATTTATAGACGTCAATTTAAATAGCTAAAGATGAAGGAAGATGAGAATATTTCATCTTACTTCTTACGATTTGATGAAACATTGAATGCAATCATATGATTAGGAGAAGAAATTGAAGAATCTATAATTGTGCAAAAGGTACTATAATCTCTTCCAATGAGATTTGATCCTAAGATCTCAACATTAAAAGAAAGAGCAGATCTAGACTCAATAAGCATGGATGAACTACATGGAATCTTCACAGCCTATGAAATAAGAACTGAACATGAAAATCGAGGTATAAAAGAAGTAGCATTCAAAGCATCCAAAATGTCAAAGAAAAAGGGCAAGAAGAAAGAAAAAGAATATAGCAGCAACAGTGACATCTCGGAAGATGATGAAGAAGTGGCCAACTTTGTCAGAATATTGAAAAAGGGAACCAACGATAGATATAAAGGTAACCTTCCATTGATTTTTTTTAATTGTGATGGTATTGGTCATTTTGCTAACAAATGTCCTCATAAGAAAAATAAATAAATGATGGAGATGATGCAAATAGCAAACAAACATATAAAGGCAAAAGAACCAAAGAGAATATCTTCAAGAAATGTTTCTGCACCAAAGAAGACAACACCTCATCAGATGAAGATGAAGTCAGTGAAAGTGAGACAGAAAGAGTTCTATTCATGGAAATATAAGATTATAATAAAGAAGACATAGAAGAATAATATGAAGAGTAATAAGTTGACTACCGAGAATAATTGTTGAGTGTTATAGAAGTTATAAAGAGAGAAAAGAAGAAAAATAAGAAGCTCCAAGAAGAACTAGACAAGAAAAAAGACACTCAAGAACTAGAGCAGATGATCATGGAATTGAAGGCTCAAATAGAAGAAGATAAAAGAATTGAAGAAGCACTCAAAGAACAGTTTGAAGAAAGAGACAGGATCATTGGAAATTTGGAAGCATAGATTGTCACATTGAGAAAGGATATTCAAAAGAAAAATATGCAGAATAGATCAAAAAATTTGAATGACATTATCAGCAGTCAAAGGCCTAATCATGACAATTCCAGACTTGGATACAATCAGACAAAAAAGGGATCAAGCTCCAAAATGACAGATCAAGAAACATATCCAAAAAGCTATGAAGAAATAGTCAAAGGGTATAGGAAGTTCTATAAGGAAAAATGTAGAGACACTCCTCCACCATGAAGATTCAGATTTCAAAATCAATGATAATCAGAAACAAACAAGACTCAGGAAGAAGAAGGATTCAGAAGAGTAATTCCTTTCAGAAGATCTTCAAATCCCATGTATCAAACTATCCTTTTTGGTTTATTTTATGCATGTAATAATTTTGGACATAAAGTTGTAAATTGCAAAGTTAATAGCAGGAACAAAAACAACTTTGAAAGTCATACACAAAATGGTTATCTAAGAAGGCCTAGTGAAACACAGAGAAGAAGCTACAACATGTTTGAATCATTGAGCACTGAAGTGGAATGCTACAAGTGCAACAACTTTGGACACATGGTTGAAGATTGTAGAATGACAATCTGTCCTAGAGAATCACAACAGAATAACAATAGTCACAGACAGGAACCTTAGAAGAGAACATGAATAATAAAGCAGAATCAATATAGCAATGAAGAATTCACATTCTCTCTACAAGATAAGCATAAGAAACATGGTTGGTATGTTGACAGTGGTTGATCAAAGCACATGGCAGGTGATGAATACATGTTTCTAATATTGAGAAAGGAAAGATATGGATCAGTCTCCTTTGGAAACGACAACTCGGCTAGAACCATTGGAAAGGGCACAGTTAGAATTGGAAACAAGGATATCAAGGCAGAAAATGTTCTACCGATGGAAGATATGAAACATAATATTCTAAGTGTAAGTCAAATGTGTGACCAAGGTCACAAGATTATGCTCAATTCACATAAATGTGAGATAAGAAAAGAAGGTTCAGGAAAATTGGTTGCAACGGCTATAAGAAATTCAAGAAACATATATGTATTAAGTGTAATTGGAAACGAAAAGTGTTTTCTAGGGAAGGAATATGAATTTTGTATATGGAACAGAAGGATGGGTCACATAAACTTCGATAACCACATCAAATTCAGCAAAAAGGAAGCAGTCATATAAATGCCCTAGATCATGAATCCAACCAACACGTTATGCAAACATTGTCAATGAGGAAAGCAAACAAAAACCAAGTTCAAATCAAAGGAATGCTCAACGAGTAGACCACTGGAAATCGTGCATACTGATCTAGTTGGACCAACTAGAACAAAGGGTTTAAAAGGTGAGAAATATTTTATGTTACTGGTTGATGATTATACAAGAATGACTACAATTTGTTTTCTCAGGAATAAGTCAGAACCATTTGAAAACTTCAAGGTATACAAGGAAATAGTTGAAAATGAAATGGATTCAAAAATCAAATGCTTGAGATCTGATAATGGAGGAGATTTTACTTCAAAGGAATTTATGGATTTATGCAACAAACATGGTATAAAAAGGTGATTCTTTGTTGCTAGAACACCTCAATAGAATGGGGTCATCGAAACAAAGAACATGACGGTATAGGAAATGGCTCAAACAATGTTAATGGATTCCAAGTTGACAGATGTTTTTTGGACACATGCAGTGAATACAACATTTCACATTCAAAATAGAGTAATTTTGAGTAACAAAAGTGAAAAAACTCCTTATGAGCTATGGAAAGGAAGACCAACAAATGTGAAGCACTTCAAAGTTTTTGGAAGTAAATTCTACATCAAAAGAGAAGATGGAAGAATAGGAAAGTTTGATTCTCATGTAGAAAAATGTGTACTTTTTGGTTACTCAAGAACAAGGAAAGCATAAAAATTTTACAATCTAAGGCTCAACAAAGTTGTGGAAAGAATCAATGTAAGGGTTGATAAGATAGGTGAACGAAAATTAAAGGAAGAAGAAAAAGAGTCAGTGGAACAGGTTTATGAAGAAGAAGAAAAGGATGAAGAAGAAACAGAAGGGGAAGATGAAGAAGATAAAATAGAAGTAGAAGAGAAAGAACAACAAGTACCTCCAAAGACACCTAGCAAACAGATACATAAGAATCATCCGTTAGATCATATTATTGGGAATAAAGATGTAGGAGTTGAGACTAGAAGAAGAATTTGTTCACCAGAAAAACTACACCTAGCACTCTTATCTTTGATTGAACCAAACAGTTTTGAAGAAGCCAGCAAGGATGAATTCTAAATAAAGGCCATGGATGAAGAATTGGATCAGATATAGAATAATTACACTTGGTAATTTGTTCCAAGACCAACGTGAAAGAATGTGATCGACACAAAATGGGTCTTCAAAAATAAATTGAATGAAGATGGAGATGTTACTAGGAACAAAGCTAGATTGGCATGTAAAGGATACGCACAGGTTGAAGGTATCAACTTTGAAGAGACATTCTCCCCAGTTGTCAAAATGAAAGCAATTATATTGATACTAGCTTATGCATGTTCAAAGAATATTAAAGTGTATCAGATGGATGTGAAATCAACTTTTTTGTATGGAGAACTAGAAGAACAAGTATACATTGAGCAACCAGAAGGATTTCAGTTATCAAAAAATGAAGATTATGTTTGCAGATTAAAGAAGGCCTTGTATGGTCTCAATCAGCTCCCCAGAGCACGGTATTATAGACTATACAGACACTTACAGCAAAAAGGGTTAAGGAAAGGAAATGAAAACATCAACCTCTACATCAAGGTAACCCAAGATAATATTTTATTAATTGAATTTTATGTTGATGATATTATATTTGGAAGTGATGACGACAGGTTGAGATAGAAATTTGCAAAGGATATGCATAATGAATTTGAAATCTCATTACTTGGAGAACTATCCTTCTTTATGGGTCTTCAGATATGTCAAAGAAACTGAGGAATTTGTTTTTCTCAAACCAAGTATATCACAGAAATTCTAAAGAGGTTCAGAATGGAAGATTCCAGAACAGTTAGTACTCCTCTGAAAACCAGTTGCAAGTTAAGTAAATATGATGATTCAAAGTCTACATATCAGAGGCAGTACAGGTCAATGATTGGAATCTTACTTTATGTGACAACATCCACACCAGATGTAATGCAGGCAGTTGGATAGGTGGAAATATTTCAAGCGGCACCAAAGGAATCACATGTTCTAGAAGTAAAGAAAATATTTGGAAATCTCAAGGGTACAGAAGAGTTTGGATTATGGTATCCAAAAGGAAAGGATTTATCACTTATTCCCTGCATAGGTGTATATTGGGAAGGTTGCATTGATGATCGATGAAGCACCAATGGAACAGTGTTCTACTTGGGTGATTGTTTCGTATCTTGGCTAAGAAAGAAACAATCATCGGTATCATTATCAATAGTCAAAGCAAAGTATATTGTAGCAGCAACATGTTGTGCACAGGTTATATGGATGAAATGAACTCTTACATATATACAGGTTGAGTATGATGAGCCCATTCCAATCTATTGTGATAATACAAGTGTCATCAGTATCTTAAATAACCCAGTGATGCACTCCAAGACGAAGCACATTCCAATAAAGTATCACTTTCTATGGGAATAGGTTGCAGAGAAGAACATCAAAGTTGAATATGTGGGAACAAAAGAACAAGTGGAAGATATCTTTAAAAAACCACTTCTAAGGGAATCCTTTGAGTATCTTTGCCATAAACTCAGAGTAATTTCTACTTTGAAATGAATATTTTTGAATGCTTATCTTATATGTCTTAGATTTACATGAGGAAGCACCATAAAGAGGACAATTTAGGCTGGGGGAGCATTTTCAGGAAGAGTTTTGATGGCGTCCACCCGGGCACTTACCTCAGCAGGTCCTGCGCCTGACCTCCCGGTCTTAAGGATCGTTCAATTTCCTCCCTTGAGCCGGAGTGGCTCCTTTGATTCCCACTGGAATCTCCTTCGAAATTGACCCACACATATTTTCGACACTTTACAGTCTTTAGGCCGGTCACTGTTCTCTTCGACGACAGAAGAATAGAAAACTGGGTTTCAGGGTTTTCAAACTCCCGATGTCTCGACCCTTTGGTTCTTGATTTCCCGATCTCCAATATCTCGATGCACTCCTTTGTTTCCTTAGCCTCCGGGCTCTGCGTTCAGTCCACACAACCTCCTCTTATATGACTGCAGTCATATTCCCTATCGGGATTCAGAGTTTCGAGTGTTAAAGTGTATTAAATATCTCGCCCACGGAATCCCCGATCTTCCGACTCGTAGATTCCCGATATGACGTCACCAGGATGCCCTTCCACCGTAACCAAAATCAACGACGGTGAATAGTCGTTGAGATCAATGGCTCCAGATCTCCCTCGGGGTTTCGCGACTTCAATTATCGAAATGCTTTGGCCTTCGATTTCTCTGATTTCGCGAATGCCGATTTCCCGATCACTTCGATATCAGCCATGCGTCCTTAAGGATGGACGGTTCTCGTATGCTTTGGAGTTTTCACCCTGGAAATTCTCGATTCCCTTGTTTCGACGAGACGACGTCATCTGGGCCCCACACGGAGTTCTCCTCTTTTCAGAAAATCAGACTTCGCGGTTTCGACTTGCGAGAGTATCCTGTCCTCAGGACCTCCGAAACGTCGATCCCCGACTCTCTTCGGATTTCTGACACGCGTCCCAAGTGATGGATGGTTTAGATTGAACCTCGAACTTCACCACTTTACATAACCATAAACAA
Organism: Picea engelmannii; assembly: GCA_009831015.1. Lineage (NCBI taxonomy): Eukaryota > Viridiplantae > Streptophyta > Pinopsida > Pinales > Pinaceae > Picea > Picea engelmannii. Next base: position 31,313 of record ML841962.1, read on the forward strand.
TCCCTTATCTGAACTCCGATGACCACATCCCTTATCTAGACGACCACACGACACGTGTCCCCCCTGTGATCCTACGACTATGATCCTTTCATCGTTTTGGGGTTCAACAGGTCTCAGACTCTTGCCTTCTGAAGATCTGAAATGTCGATGGACTCTCGATCCCTGCCACCTTTCCCAGCAGATGGATGGCTCCGAGCTTGTTGGGATTTCTGCGATGGATTTACCCAATCTCTAGTCCACGGGATTCCTGGTTTCCTGAACCCCGACGCCTCGATATCCCGATGCCTCTCGAGGTTCTTACTCTGCTCATGAGGGTTAAGCCATGTATAACTCCTGTTAGATCGGACGGCTGATGGGTAACTGATCAACGATCCAATGGCTCATGACCCCTAGAGCTTGGACTCCGAACGTGTCCGTAACTTCCTCGCTTTTTTGGCAGATCCAATGGCTGACGGGATTTCGCTAATTCTCCCCACAAGATCCTGATTGTCGATCTCTTCCTCTTTGATGTTTTCTACAGGATGAACCCAGTATTCCTCTGTGAAAACTGGTCCTCCTGCGCGTAACTTTGCAGCACATATTCAAACACTCCACGGCACAGACTCCCTATGCTTCTCTTCGACGAGCTTGAAAGCCTTGTCCTTCCTGAGCTTCACACGATTCTAAGTATTCAAGAAGACCCTTGCGCGCACTCCTTGCGGAAATCCTTAAACACTTCCAAGTGTTGAGTTATTTCGGCTCTGCGCACTCCTGCAGTAGCAGTCCTTCAATGCTTCGCTCAGATTCACAACTGAGACTTTCCTTAGCCTGCACACTCCTTGCACGGCTCCTATAACCCAATTTCACTTCTGGGTGAACGAGAACAAGAGTTAAACTATCTGATCCTTCTGTCAACGCACTACTTGCGGACGACTTCAACTGCACTCCTTGTAGGAATCCTTGCTCAGATAGAGAAACAATTGAAACTCATTTCTTCTACTTCCTTTCTCAGATTTCAAACACTCAGAAAGAAATCATTCATACATAGAATGTAAAGAAATTGCATAACGGGAAGTAAATACTCATGAGCATAGCATTCAGCATACATACACAGAGAAAAAACACAAAACCATGGATTTGAATCAACCTCTTCTATTAATTCAAACTCTGTACATGGGTGTTCTTCCACAACACTCTGCTTCTCTTCTCAATGCTCAGAATTATTTTACAATGCACAATGAGGGTGTCTATATCCCGTTTCCCTCTTTCTTTCTAAAACTGTCTAGTCTAGAATTAAATTCTATCTACTTGCATTAACTACTTTAAATGCCTTCTATATACTAAGGATGAGAGATAAAGGCTCAAGGTCCGATTACAATATACAAAGTGTGCTTCATTAAATTTCCACATTAATGTTCACGCAACAGTTTCAAGGTGATTTCAAAAATTGTGCTAGCTTGTCCAGTCGTCCTTTGTCTTCCACACTGGCTCGCTTGATATGAGGGATGCTCCTACATCATACTCCCTCGCTTGAAAATTTTCATGGGCTCCTGTCCATGAGATCCTACACGGTATGACCATGCTTCTGTATTTCTTCTTTAGTCTCCCAGCTGGCATCTTCAACTTGATGGTCGTTCCACTTGACCAAATATTCAAAATATTATTTCCTTCTGGTCTTCTTACCCACTCATTTATCCAGTATCCGCTCCATCTGTGGCTTATCTGCAACTGGCATTTGCTTTGTCCACTGGATCACTGACTTCTCATTTTCTGCTTCTGCATCCTCAGGTTTATATGGGTATAAATCTGAGACATTGAATATCAGAGAGATTTCGATCCCATCGGGTAATTCAATCTCATAAGAATTTTCTCCAATTTTCTTCAAGGCCTTGCATGGTCCAATTTTCTTCATTTTCGGCTTATTATATGTTCTCCTTGGGAACCTTTCTTTCCTCAAATGTGCCAGAACCAGATCACCAACCTTGAATTGAAGGTGTCTCCTATGCTGATCGGCTCTGCGCTTATACTCCTGACTTGAATTCTGCAACCGCTCCTTCACCTGGCCATGAAGTTCCTTCATCGCTTTTGCGAAATCTTTTGCACTAGCGCTACTAGTTGCATTCTGTTATGAAGCTCTCAATTCAGAAATTCCTCTCGGCTACATGCCATAAACAATCTGAAATGGACTCTTCCCTGTGCTCCTATTAACAGAGTCATTATAAGCAAACTCTGCCTGCGGCAATATGTTTTCCCAACTGTTGTGGTGCTCTGTCACCAAGCTTCTCAGCAAATCTCCCAGAATTTTGTTTACCACTTCTGTTTGTCCATCCATATCAGGATGATAAGCCGAACTAAATAACAAGTTAGTTCCCAACTTCTTCCATAAGGTCCTCCAGAAATTCCCTATGAACTTCGTATCTCGATCCGAAACAATACTCCTTGGTAATTCGTGAAGTCGAATGATTTCCTTGAAAAACAGGTTCATGATGTGAGTCGCATCACTGGTTTTCTGGCATGGGATAAAATGTGCCATCTTGGAAAATCTATCCACCACCACAAATATTGAATCAAATCCTCTTTGTGTTCTTGGAAACCCCAATACAAAATCCATGCTAATCGCATCCCACGACCTTTTAGGTATGGGCAATGGTTGATAAAAAATGCATTCTGCTTCCTCCCCTTTGAATGTTGGCAAATCCTGCATCTGTCCACAAATATCTTGACCTCTGATCACATCCCTGGCCAAAAATATGACTCATTCATCTTGGCAAATTTTTTTTCATGACCGAAGTGTCCGGCCAATCCTCCAATGTGTTTCTCCTTCAGCAGATTCTCCCTCATGGAACAATTTGGAATACACAGTTGATTACCCTTAAAGAGAAATCCTTCCTAGATCATATAGTCTATCCACGGGCTTCTGTCTTTGAGAACTGGATTCTCAGCTACTTCATACGCTTCCTTAAAGTCTGGGTCATTTGCATACATGTCCCTGAGATCATCAAAACCTAATGTTTTGACTCTGAACTCCTGCAACAACAAACACTTTCTGCTCAAAGCATCAGCAACTTTGTTAGCAGTACCAAAAATATGTTTAATCACAAATGTAAACTTCTGCATGTATTCAACCCACTTAACATGCCTCTGATTCAACTTCTCCTGTTGAGTCACAAACTATAATGCATGGTTATCACAGTATAGAATAAATTCTTTCGAAATCAAATAATGCCTCCACTTCTTCAATGCCTGTATGATGGCATAAAACTCCTTATCATATTTGGAATACTTCACCTTCATTTCATTCATCTTTTCACTGAAATATGCTATCGGCCTGTCTTCCTGACTCAAGACCGCTCCGATTGCAAAACCACTTGCATCGCATTTCACCTGAAATGTCTTTTGAAAATTGGCAACACCAAAATTGGTTGTTCCGTGATCTTCCATTTCAATAGATTGAAACTCTTCTCAGCCTCTTCAGTCCAATGAAAATATTTATGTCTTTTCTTCACTGTATCCATCATTGCTGCACTGATTCCACTGAAATTCCTGATGAATTTTCAATAGAAACTAGCCAATCCATGAAAGCTTCTCACCTCAAATATGTTCCTCGGTGATGGCCAATTCTTGATCACCTCCACCTTATCTGGATCCATCCTCAACTCATTTGCCGAAATAACAAACCCCAAATAAATGATCTCTATCTTCATGAATGAGGACTTCTTTATGTTTATCAGCAACTTCTCTTACTATAATCTCTTCATCACAATGGCCAAATGCTTCAGATGCTCATCTTCCATTTTACTGAAAATCAGTATATCATCCAGATATACGATAAAAAAAATTCCAATGAAATCTTTCAGGACTTCATTCATCAACCTCATAAAGGTACTTGGCGCATTTGTTAAGACAAGAGACATAACAATCCATTCATACAACCCTTCATTTGTTTTGAATGTTGTCTTCCACTCATCACCTTCCCTCATGCGAATCTGGTGATATCCACTTTTCAAATCGATCTTTGAAAAATACTTTGCCCCACTTAAGCAATCCATTAAATCATCCATCCTTGGAAATGGAAATATGTACCTGATCGTTATCTTATTGATCACCCTTGAATCATTGCACATCCTCCAGCCTCCGTCTTTCTTCGGACTGAATACTGTCGTGACAGCACACGGACTCAAGCTTTCCCTGACCAAACCTTTGTCCAAAAAATCCTGGACTTGTCTTTTAAATTCTTCATTCTCTTGTGGCGTCAATCGGTACGTGGCTTTGTTTGGCAAACTAGCTCCTGGTATGAGATCGATATGGTGGCTCACACTTTTGATCGGTGGCAATGAACGAGGTAGTTCATCCACTACTATATCAGCAAACTCTTCCAGCAGTTCCTGAACTTCTTCTAGCAAATCATCCACTCTTGTGCTAGTCAGAACAATCTTAGGTTTTCTGACCACAATGAAATGTGGATCCTCCTTCTTCTTAACCTCAGTAAGGAGTTCCTTCCCACTCATGAGAAGTACTGTGTTTCTTACTTCCGGCTTCACGTCCTTATCCTTAATCGAAAGCAACATGTGTGTCCTCCCATTCTTCTCCAGGGTGTATGTGTTCATTCGCCCATCATGAATCACATTTCTATCATATTGCCATGGTCTACCCAGCAATAGATGACAAACATCCATAGGAATAACATCACATAGAATCGTATCATTATATCCTCCTATTTTGAATTCAACTAAACATTGTTTAGTGACTTTTACCTGATGTCCCTTTTGTAGCCATGAAACCTTATATGGACTTGGATGATCAGTCGTCTCCAACTCCAACTTTTCTACCATCTCGGTTGAAATGAGATTGTTCATGCTACCACTGTCCACAATGACCTTGCATGCCCAACCCTTGGTCTTGCAAGCTGTTATGAAAAGTTTGGTCCTTTGGACTGAACTTTCCACCTCTTTCTCAGGTGCCAAAAGGACTTTTTGCATCACTAGCAATCTTCCGCCTTCAGCGTCTTCTGCCTCAACATCTCGCCTCTATGCCTCGGCGATATGAGTTTCTCCAGTTTCTTTCTTTTTCTCTGGACACTCGAATGACTTGTGCCCATTCTTTCCACATGTGAAGAATGTAATTACTCCACCTCTTCCTCTTCCTCTACCTCTAGTACGAGGAAAAGTATTACTATTAGCATACCCCCTTCTCTGCTCAGTATGTTTCCCTCTTTGCTCAGTGTATTGCCCTCACTGTGAACTTCCACCTCTCTCTGTTCATGCCTAAGGTTTCTTCCAGTCATCCCTAGGCTTCTGGGTTCTTTCCTGGGCAACTGATTTTCCCCTGGGTTGACTTCTGCCTCTGCCCCTCTAACTTTGTTTTTGACTCATCTTCTCTTCAGATTTCAGAGCCATTTGATAAGAATCTTCCACCATTTGGATGGTCACCATACTCATTTCATCCTCAATCTCATATCTCAGGCCATTCATATACCTGGCCACTTTTTCGTCATTGCTTTCGCGATGACCTTCCCTGATACTCAACTTGTAAAATTCCTCAGTATATTCCTTTACTGTCATCAACTTCTGTCTCAGGTTTTGCATCCTCCTGAACAGAGAAATTTGATAGTCCCTGGGAATAAATTTTTCCTTCATCTTTGCAATCATCCTGTCCCAGCTCTTAATTTTTTGCTTGCCTTGGCAACGCCTATCCGCTTGTAGTTCATCCCACCACAAGGATGCATGTCCTTTTAATCTCGTGATGGCATGCCTGACTTTCTTGTCCTCTTCGATATCTTCATAGTCAAAATAGGTGTCTAGAGCTCTAATTCAGTCTAGAAGCTCTTCTACATCCAGATTTCCCTCATAAACTGGAATGTCCATTTTCACCTTTGCACCCATTCTTGCAACATCTTTAAGTAAGCGCTCATTTGCTGCATCTTCTGCTATGATTTCTTCTTCTCCATGTCCATCATCATCTTCATTTTCAGACTCACTGATATCTCCTACATTATCTGTGCACCTTTGTCTTATTTCCATGTCCACAACTCTAGCATGTAAGTTATGCAGATCTCTTTCTACTTGTGGATTCTGCACTTCTCTACCCCTTCCTCTGGGAATCTCCCTTTCCTCCTCTGGATCAGGTGATTGTCTATCCCTTCTCCTTGGTGGCATGGTGAATCTTCCTTCTCCTTGCTACAGAAAGCAAAGAATCTTTTCTAAGCTATGATACCACTTGATGGCGTCCATCCGGGCACCTACCTCAGCAGGTCCTGCGCCTGACCTCCTGGTCTTAAGGATCGTTCAATTTTCTCCCTTGATTCGGAGTGGCTCCTCTGATTCCCACTGGAATCTCCTTCGAAATTGACTCACAAGTCTTTTCGGCACTTTACAGTCTTTAGGCCGGTCACTGTTCTCTTCGACGACAGAAGAATAGAAAATCAGGTTTCGAGGTTTTCAAACTCCCGATGTCTCGACCCTTTGGTTCCCGATTTCCCAATCTCCAATATCCTGATGCGCTCCTTTGTTGCCTTAGCCTACGAGATCTATGTTTAGTCCACGCGACCTCCTCTTATATGACCGCAGTCATATTCCCTATCGGGATTTGGAGTTTCGAGTGTTGAAGTGTATTAAATCTCTCGCCCACAGAATCCCCGATCTTCCGACTCGCAGATTCCCGATATGACGTTACCAGGACTCCCTTCCACCGTAACCAAAATCAACGATGGTGAACATTCGCTGAGATCAATGGCTCTAGATCTCCCTCAGGGTTTCGCGACTTCAATTGTTGAAATGCTTCGGCCTTCGATTTCCCCGATTTCACGAATGTCGATTTCCCGATCACTTCGATCTCGACCATGCGTCTTAAGGATGGAAGGTTCTCGTATGCTTCAGAGTTTTCACCCTGGAAATTCTCGATTCCCTTTTTTCGATGAGACGAAGTCAGTTGGGCACATAGATCTCTCCTCTTGTCGAAAAATCAGACGTCACGGTTTCGACTTGCGAGAGTATGCTGTCCTCGGGACCTCCGAAACGCCGATCCCCGACTATCTTCGGATTTCTGACACGCATCCCAAGTGATGGACGGTTCAAATTGAACTTCGGACTTCACCACTTTACAAAACCATAAACACTCCCTTATCTGAACTCCGATGACCACATCCCCGATCTAGACAACCACACGACATGTGTCCCCCCTGTGATCCTACTATTATGATCCTTTCGTCGTTTCGGGGTTCAATAGGTCTCAGACTCTTGCCTTCTGAAGCTCTGAAATGTCGATGGACTCTCGATCCTTGCCACCTGTCCCATCATATGGATGGCTCCGAGCTTGTCGGGATTTCCACGATGGATTTACCCGATCTCTGGTCCATAGGATTCCCGATTTCCCGAACCCCGATGCCTCGATATCTCGATGCCTCTCGGGGTTCTTACTCTTCTCACAAGGGTTAAACCCTGTGCAACTCCTATCAGATTGGACGACTCATGACCCCTAGAGCTTGGACTCCAAACATGGCCATAACTTCCTCACTTCTTTGGCAGATCCAACGGCTAACGGGATTTCGCTAATTCTCCCCACAAGATCCTGATCGTCGATCTCTTCCTCTTTGATGTTTTCTACAGGATGAACCCAGTATTCCTCTATGAAAACAGGTCCTCCTGTGCATAAATTTGCAATTCCTGTTCAAACACTCCACATGGCACAGACTCCCTATGCTTTTCTTCAACGAGCTTGAAAGCCTTGTCCTTCCTGAGCTTCACACGATTCTGAGTCTTCAAGAAGACCCTTGCGCGCACTCCTTGCGACAATCCTTAAACACTTCCAAGTGTTGAGTTCTTTCAGCTCTGTGCACTCCTGCAGCAACAGTCCTTCAATGCTTCGCTCATATTGACAACTGAGACTTTCCTTAGCCTGTGCACTCCTTGCACAGCTCCTATAACCCAATTTCACTTCTGGGTGAACGATTACAAGAGTTAAACTATCTGAGCCTTCTGTCAACACACTCCTTGTGGATGACTTCAACTGCACTCCTTGCAGGAATCCTTGCTCAGATAGAGAAACAATTGAAACTCATTTCTTCTACTTCCTTTCTCAGATTTCAAACACTCAGTAAGAAATCATTCATACATATCATGTAAAGAAATTTCACAATGAGAAGTAAATACTCATGAGAATAGCATTCAGCATACATACATAGAGAACAAACACAAAACCATGGATTTGAATCAACCTCTTCTATTAATTCAAACTCTGTACATGGGTGTTCTTCCATAGAGCTCTGCTTCTCTTCTCAATGCTCAGGATTATGTTACAATGCACAATGAGGGTGTCTATATCCCGTTTCCCTCTTTCTTTCTAAAATTGTCTAGTCTAGAATTAAATTCTATCTACTTGCATTAACTACTTTAAATTCCTTCTATCTACTAAGGGCGAGAGCTAAAGTCTCAAGGTACGATTAAAATATACAAAGTGCGCTTCATTAAATTTCCACATTAATGTTCGCGCAACGGTTTCAAGGTGATTTCAAAAATTGTGTTGGCTTGTCCAGCTGTCCTTTGGCTTCCATGTTGGCTCGCTTGATGTGAGGGATTCTCTTGCATCAAGTTCAATCAGGGGGAGCATTCCCAAGGAAAGTTGAGTTAGGGGGAGTAGCCCCGGATGGGAGGTTACCCTTTCCATTGATGTCAAAGAGGGAGATATTTATCAGATGCAAGATAGAGAGTTAGATTCTTGGAGAGAGAGCACAAAGGCATGGTTCCAGTAGGATATTGCATCAGAGTGTTTCCATCAATGCCAAAGGGGAAGATCGTTGATTAATTGTGTTGGTTGTCATTGATGTCAACCCTTGAAGCAATTCTGATATCAAATTTTGATATCCCCAATAGTATGATTAAGGGAATTATGCTTTATTGATGTATAATGGTATGAATTTTAATATATTTGCAGGTAATACTATTCTAGATGGATAGTACATGTCGTTCCATTTTCAGTGATATGTGGAACGTCACATAACTCCTCATAGTTAGAGAGTTATGGCCTAGTGAAGTGGAGAACCCTCATGAGTTATCTAGAAGGTCGAAGAAGTAAAATTAATTCTAGAAGCTCCTAGAAGAAGTTGACTAGTCAAGTGGGTGAAACTAGGAGTTAGTTATGGGTTAAATTGTTGCAATAAGAAAATAACTAAAAATAATTTAGTTGCAACTAGAAGTGGAGAATTTACTATTTGTAGCAAAGTGAGTTAGAAGTGGACAAGTGGTTAGAATTGGGTTAGCCCTAAAATAAGGAAGTGGGTTAAGTTGGTTACAAGGTAACCCCTTGAGAAAGCTACATGGAAGTATAAATAAGAGAAAAATATTATCCCATTAGCACCTATTGAATATCATTGAATATTTATTTTGTGAAAGGTATTGTTTATAGAGAAAAGTGAGGTAGAAAACGTGTGGCAGGAAAATTGCAGTAGAAAAATCGTGGCAGAAAACGTGCAGTAGAAAAATCGTGGAAGGAGAAAAATTGTGGCAGGAAAAGTGTGGCAGAAAATCACGACAGAAAAACCGCATTAGAAAAATTGCTGCAGAAAAATCACGGCAGAAAAAATGCGATAGAATCTGGTTTAGGGTTTTCCTTCTAAATCTGTTGGATTCCCTCTTGGAAGTTTAGAGCTTGTTGTAGAGTTGATCTGAGGTATATCTACTGAAGTTGAGTATTGGTTCATGTTTGAGGGCTTTTGGTTGAGGTATGTTGCTGAAGTTATTGGTACAGATAAAGGTTTTATAACAATGAGGTTCTAGCACATGGTTTGAGGTACAAACTTGTGGTATAGTGTTTGAGTTATATGTGATTAGATCAGATTGGTTGATGAGTATACAATGACAGGTTTCTCAGTGACATATTTGATAGAACAAGTTGCGGTAGTGACATGTTCAGTTTCTATGTTTGGCACTTATATTTCAAGGAGGTTGGAAGGGGAAATGATAGGTGGTTGTAGCCACCTTCCGGTTGTAGTCAAAGAACATATGGGGTTGTAGCCTACCTCTAGTTGTAGCCAGAGAATTGGGGAGTTGGAGCTTCCCTCAGGTTGTAGCTTGAAAATAGGGGTTCAGAGCCTCCTTCCAGTTGCAACTAGAAAACAAAGGAAGATGGTGCTTCCAATGAATGTAATTCTTAAAGACAAATAAGAAAAAACATTCTATGTTTTTCTCTCACATTGGGTTTCCACGTAAAAAATATCGGTGTACTATGTATGTGTATGATTTTTCACTTGTTCATGGTTTATTTACTATGCACTTATTGGATGATAATGCTATATTGATCATAAAAATAAATAGCACTTGCATATTGTGGTTAAAAGGATTAAAAATATTTATTATTGATTCAGCCCCCCTCTCAGTAATCCAACACAAGTTGTAATAGATTACCTTTCTCTCTAATGGCCCCAACCAACGCCCCACGGCCCCAACCAACGCAGCCACTTAGAGAAGTTTATTAATGCAAAAGAAATATATTACAAAGAGATTTTACAAGAGAGTTTCTCACAATTGATCATCGGAAAATGACCCTCCATGCTCTTTAAATAAAGATCATGGACAAATCGGGTGTTAAGCCATGGATCAATGGTCATTAATATCGAGGAGAATATGAACCCTCGGATCACTCTATGTCGAGAACATATCATGACCGTCGAATTTCCTAACTACAAATGCATACTAAAGAAACATACTAAGAAACACACTTTTACCTAACTACACATTAGACCAAGTAGATCGTAACTAACTCCTAAGTGTCTAAATATCCTAACAATTTTCCCCCTCTTGCATAACTATTTTCTGAGCATTTTCAATCACCTACTTCTATCAGTTTATGGATCCAAGCATTCTGAGTTGTAAATATGTTGAGAATAGATTTCCCTATGGAGTCACCAGTTTGTTGACTCCTAAAAAATGTGCAACATAAAGTTCCTTCCTGCAAATGTGTTGCAATGCATTATTACTTATATATATTTTAAATAATACTATATAGATGGGACCCCTTGATAAAAACAATGATATAAAGCACTCCCCTTATTGTGATCATAATTATCTTACGAGAAATATTCACAATTTGAGAATAAGAGTGGAAATACTAACCTATCTCCATGTGCAACTAATGGATGTTAAGGGTGCTAAGAAAGTTTATTTCAAAATGGAGGAAATGTTTATTTTATTAAACATATTAGTTTGTTTTTGCTACACTTATATTTTGATATATTGTTCAAATATAAGCCACATCCAACTCATGGTATATTTGCATACATGTGCAAATGATTATTATGTGAATATAATACTCCACTAGAAAAGTATATGAGACATGTTATTTTGGTGCTAAGTGTTAAATGGGCATTCATATGAGAGGTTGATTCGACTTTGAATTTGGAAATGGTATGTTATGGATATACAATGGTGATATTATATGTTTGGAACAAAGTTTTTTTTGGAGTTGGAAGCACTCCATATTTGGTTGTGGTTGATGGAATTAAATGTGAAAATAGGGGAAGCAACGTGCATTTACTGCACGACATTCTTACCCTACCTCAAAGCTACCACCTTCACTTTATCCTCGCATTTGTTTCGTTACTCTAGTTAGAAACGCCTCAATTATGCTCAGCCTTTGGAAAGGAAATAGTTGTGTTGTCTAGCTTTATGGAATTCTTCTCACAGGTATGTTGGCTATTATCTTTCCATTCATGATGGTTAGCTCTACTCCAAATAAAATTATTATGTTGCCTCTTAGTGTTTGCATGCAAAATGTGTTTGTTTTTCAAAGTTTATAATGGATTTGTTGTGGGCATTTTGTCCATGTAATTCGTAGTTTGATTTGGGTTTCTTCCTTTTGGCATTTAAATGTTTCAAACTAGAAATAGTGTTCGTCATTTTATTCTATTTGATGTATAGGGTTGTATGTTCCTGGAACAAAGGTGGTATTACTATGATATAGCAATTGGAAAATAACTATGGGTGAAGGTGATTCGGTTTCGCTCATTTTATATGATTAGTTTTGAGGGTTTCATTTGTAAAAAGAAATATATAGTCAGGTCTTGTGAATATTACATATCAACCCCACCCTGGAAGATGTGCATTCTTTTTATTACTATGGCTTGGATGTTATGGGTGGCCTGTGTGTTTTTTTTCTTGTTGTCATGTTGATGGAAAAGAGTCAGGTTTTTCTTTTCCCGCAACCACGTTTCAAAACCTACACCTATAATCCTGCTCCGGGCCTCTTCTCCTCTTACATTATACAGGGGAATGAATAAAATAAAATCCAAATTAGAAATTGTGTTGAACTATTTGATCCACAGTCGGTTTTGTGATCATTGTGTTGTATCCTTACTGCATATCCACACTTTCGAAGTCTCCCGGCCATTTTTTATTATCCTTTCCACTATTTTAAAAGGTGATGGATCCCTATGTATTATCTTACAGTCACTTTGGCAAGTAAATATTTTTTCTTTTCTTGTAGCCATACCTTGAGGCTTGTGCCTATTTGTCAATCCCAAACCTTGTTTTCACGTCCGATAATGTGGGCAAGTAAATAATATAAAACGAGATTCAAAGTCTTGTTTAGTGTTTTAACCAAACAGTGGGAAAATGGATTCGACCCATAGAACCATGGACCACTTGTTGTTTACCCATGAGAAAATTATGTCGACTTGCATTTTGATGTAGATTTTATGCTCACCATGTTCGCACTGGGGTTTCGAACCTGGTTTGTTTGCAGTTGTTATTGGAGGTTGTGATATAACAAAAGGTCAATAGCACCATGTTTCTCTTCCTCTCATGATGTTTTGAATCATTATGTATGATTATGACTGAGTTAAATTGTTGTGTAAACAATATCCTACATAGCGTTATCATAGTTTTTAAAAGGACAAATAAAATTCGTAGGTTTGATAATCATATAAATTTCCCTTGAGTTTTATATTGTGCAATTTAAAAATATTGTTTCTAGGATATAGTTTTTGTGTGTTGAAGTTTAAAAGAGAGTTATGGCACAAACAGAATTTCATGGAAGTTTTGGAAATGAATGTGCATGGTAAATAGTGGATATTTAAATGATTTTGTGGATATTGATTTTAAAGTTAATAAATGTTATTTCATGTAACAAAATACTAATCACTATTATTCCCATCATCATTTCATTTTTCGCTCATGATACACCCACAACCTTCCCGATAACATTTAATCCATCCCATGTTATGTTATCTTGAATTTCATTTTTAAAGGAAAAGGATTAAAGAGATTGGATGATGATTTTAGTTGAAAATTGTGTTATCGAGATATTATTCTTGAAAGAAAAAGAGCTATGTGATTTGATTGAACAATATCCATTTGTTGATTCTCATCCATGCTACCATTTTTCATTCATTAGAAACCCCCTCATATTCCATTTGACCCTATCATTCCCTGTTCAAATTACAGTTAATTATTAAATTGGATTTGGTGAAGTTGTGTCAATGGATGGATGGCATATGCTTTTGTTGTGAATTATAGAGCCAACATCTTGATTTTATTTAGGTAGAGTGTTAGTGAATGATTGATAAACATTTTCATACTCTGATTGGAATATTTCTTTAGGATGAGTTTCTTTAGCAGGTGCATCAATGGAAGAGGTTCAAACAAAGGTAGAGGAAACAATTGGTAAAGAGGCCATAGAAGGCCACAATTTTCAATACATTTTGGCGTTGATCCGCAAGAACTAAATCAAGTTTTCCAAGATGGGTTTTGTAATCTAGTTGGCCAAGGAATTATGAAACCTAGGCCTAAGAGGCCTTCTTTCCAACCTCACCAAAATTTCTCTAGTATCAGTGTCCCCCCTCATGTTTCTATGTAGCCAAAACCATCTGCCAATGATTTATGGAAAGAGATCATTTATCAACTTGTTGCACATCATAATGGTTGTCCTATAGTGTCATTTCCATTTCCTCCTCCTCCACTGCCATTAAACCTAAACACCCAAGTTGATCACATTGCTTCACCAACCCAGTCTTCACATGCAAGTAAAAGGCTCAAAACTACCATGCCTGAACCAAAGATTGATAAAGGGAAAAAAGTGTCTAATTCCCCTAACTCTTCCGAAAATTCATCTGAATTAGTGTCCTCTCATCTCCATCTCAAGGAAGATTTCTCCCATGTCATTAGTGAAATTCATCCTCAAGGTTCCAGATAGCCTAAGGTTTCTACAGAAGGCAAGACATCAGAGAGATCAAAAGAGATCAGTAGTGAAAAGAGGCAAACTGCCTCTCATAGAAAATATAGTTTTTAATGTTGTTAATGTTATTTTCTATGAGGATAGTTTTTATGACAGAATGTTTGGACATCAAATACACATTTAGAAATATTTGTTTTGGACAGCATGGATATGATTCTATTTTTGGATATAGTCATGTTTTATTTTGATATTAAAATTTCGACTATTAATATGAGGATGGGAGTTACAAGGAAGATATTTGAGTTAATTTTTTGGGGTATTATATTTCATGTTTTGATGATTATTAAAGAAATGAAAATTGGAGTGACAAGGGGTCCCACCTTTTTAGTTATTATTTAAACAGACCCTTATTTATATATTATTATTTATTTGTCTCAACTAATTAGTTAAGCTAATTAAGCTTAACAAAATAAAGGTAGTTGAACTACCATAACTTATTGAGAAAGAATAAAATCTCAATCAAAAGAAGAGATAAAGGGGGAGAGAATAGAAGGAGAACTTTTGATATAAGGTATGCTCTATACTTGTGAGATAATTATTTTCTTCATTCATTTTCAGTTTACTAGAAAGCTAAACCATGTTGATGATAGCAGGGTCTTATTGAAGGAAGCATGATTCAAAATTGAATCATATCTTTAAGCAGATTGTTTCTAAAGGTGTATGATCTATCTTTGATAGTCTGTGTGTTTTTGTTTTTTTATGGATTAGATTTCAAGATTGATAAAGAATATTTTGCAGAGTCAAGTGACAACATTTTCATGGCAAGTTGATCCATATCTTTAGCTTAAGTTTTCTTTTGTTGTCAGAGTATTTTTGTATGGTGATCATCAGAGACTTATAAGTTTCACTTTGGTCCCACCTTCGCAGGGGTTTGTAAAGAGAGTTTTTTTTTGTATCTCAGAATGAAGTTAATATAAAAATCAGATTTTTGATTTCAATTTCACATGTGTATCTTAATGATATTGTTCATATTTTACTTTTATTTTCATCTCTTTTCTTATACACACTTATGTATATCTTTCCTTTATTTCTTTTGTACAGTTACATATAACATATAAAATCATCCTTAGTCCTTAGTACGTATTACTTGTGGATTAAGACATTGTTTTAAATTAAAGGCTATAAATTTCGGGTAACATTCCCAACTATCTTTCCTTAGCCTGGAAGGATCTGAAAATGATTGAGTAAGGTTTTTCATACCTTTTCCTCAACAATAGTTACATCAATTCTTTCAATTAATTATAAAATATTCATATAATTTTATTTTGAATTTTAAATTGAATACATATATTCTAAAAATATAAGAAAAATTTTGAAAAATTAAAAAGTCAAAATAATTTAACTTATAAACTATTACAATATACACTATTTTTTCAAGTATATTAATTTTATGTACTTATTCAAAATCCCATATGATCTTTCCCTTTTTTCACAATGTCTCTATGGAGGATCGTTGAACCACAAGCTATGGTAGTGTTTGGTACTCTTGGGAACTATGTTTGGTATGCTCGAGGGACTTGTTCAGATTTGAACTTGTGACCTTCGGCCTCTCCATTAACAACATGCCTTAATACATGGTTCAACCAATTGAAGGTGGATCAACCACCAGCCATGGTAGTGTTAGGTATTCTTGAGGTACTTGATTGGATTGGATTTGAACCTATGAACTTTGGCCTCCCCATTAACAACATGTCCTGAGTATATGGTTCAACCAATTGAAAATATTTGGATAGAGGGTGGATCAATTGTGAACAAGAACAATGTTATGGGAATGAACTATGATTGGTTGTCACTCTCGAGGAGTTGATCAGCTAATTTTTTGTTGAAAAAATAATTGTGTATATCTGGTTGGTTTGAGAACCACATTATTATCAAGGCTTGCAGTTTAATTATAATAGAATACGGTAATTTCAAGCAAGTGAAATTACACTTCCACCAAAACATCGCCACCTTTAGGAACCCTCAATTGAACAATCCCAATCCCAAAGAGGATGACACATAGGTCTCTAATTTGGACAGACCCCACACCTGTATGAGCCCGGGAAACTACATCTAAGAATGAAACCAATCTTCTTGAGTTAAATACCACAACTAGAAAAAATTTGGTTCTCAATTTTCAAATAATGTCAAGTAATGGACAAGATCTCTTATTTAGTATGTATGTGCAATTTCTTCGGAGTGTGACATCAGTGTGATGATGAGGAGATTCCATAACATGGGTCAGATATGTTGTAGAAAAAGGTTATGTTTAGAGAAAAAATCACATGTTCACCTTCATCTATATTGGATTGGAACAAGTAAACAAAAGAGGGAGCATACCTAAGAAATGGAGCATGATTGGAGAACAGATGAAATGCCATTTCAAGTATCAAAATGACTACTTCACCCAATCCTATAACTAGAAGGGATGTTGGAACTAGAATTGCTCATGTTACAATGCTTCATCACTTTTATTTTAATAAGCATAATCTTATTGTTTTAATTAAAAAAACACATTCGAAAAAGGACCGGAATGAATGACACTTGTCCTCATAAAGGTCAGAGGTTTATGCAAGTTTTACACATAGTTGTTTTTCTTGTACCAAGTGCCTCGACTCTCCACTATAATATTCCTATTGTAAGAGATCAATTGATTTCCTTGGTCAACTATAATATGGCCATTGTAGAAGAGGAATGAATTTCCTCCATCACTCTTTGTACTTGGAATTCTCCTTATTCATTCTATGGATTTCCATTTGTTTGTGGTTCCCTTTCTCTCACCCTATATGTATGGCTAGGAGATGTATATTTTCACATGTTACCATACCCATGATAGCATGCCTATATGGGAGGGAACATGTCTATCCCATGGTCACAATGGTATAACAAGAGAGAGAAAGAGTGACATCAGTTTCCCTTTCCTTTCTCCATGTATAACCACATAATTTTGTTTCATTTTTGTACAAGATTGAATAACCCTATGATTCAATGGAGGGATGATGCCTATAATGGCTTATGGCCAGACCTGACTATAACTCATTTTAATTATTTTCCATCCAAACCTTCGATTTTTTATATGATAAGTGATCCCTTCTGAAGCCTTCCCCATAACTAATTTTCGTTACTGTCTAATTTATAAAGGGGGTATCAGTGGCCTTATCCATGCCATGGTGGAAAAAAAAATAAGGTGGAACTTTTGATTTTAAACCTGCAGTTAATATTTCCCAACACCCCTCATCATCTTACACATGCCCTTTTCTCTTCTTTGTTGGTCATGGATTTCCTCCAAAATGCGACATTTTTTCACACAACATCTTGAGGTCACTCTAAAATGTCCACATGGACTTTTCAAAAATTGGTTATTTATGACAAATTAAATGGTAGTGTGTCCACATGGGAAGAGAATAGAAATACTCTGTAATATCACTCTCACCTCATACCCCGCTCTCCCTCCATGGTAACATAGAAATACTTTGTAAAATAAAGGGTACTTGAAACAAACATGAGGAAGTATAATAGTGAAAGGTTGGTCATTCTGCAAAATCATGAATTGATTATGCCTACACTCAATTTGAGTACCAATGTCTGAGTCGCTGGCATGGTCAACTCATATATACTCAAGGATTCCAGCAAGAGCATGATCATAATCATTGGCAAGCCTAAATCAGTAAGAACGCTTATGTGTTGTATTTCATCCATGTAATGTAGTTGAATGCACTTAAAATTGCAATGATTAGTGGGCATCGTTGTGTGTGACATGTCTATTAGTGTTGTATTAAGTTTCTTGTGATAAGGATTACAAATAGATAAGTAACATGAATGAATCTGAGTCATGATGATCCTAATTATGAGATTCATACATGTATGTTTGTGGCTTTAATAAAAGGGGAGGCTCCATGTCATTTATGCTTTTTGTTGTAATATGTGATGGTTTTACTAAAAGGGGGATTCCCCATGTCATTTGGGGGTAGTTAAAATCCAACATCATATGTAGAGGTGGTGTCCATTAGAGGACTTGGGTTAGGTGTGAATGGGAAATTGAGTGCAACGATTGCAGAAATTTTGGACTTTAAACTATTAGTGGACAAGTCATTCTTTTATATCAATTTGTATGATGTGGAGGTGCACTAAACACCTCTCCTTTAACTTCTTTCAAATATTTTAATCACTACCCACTAACATGTGGAACATACTACTTAGTGTTGTGAGAAATGTTACCCTGTGGACATGCTAAGATCCCTTTTGGACCAGGACCCCTATCTTTGGTCCAAACACAAAAGAGAACAAGTTGTTTATACTTTCCCTATATATCTAACTAGATAAATCAAGAGAGAGAGAGGACGGATGTGGCATACCTTGTTTTTATTTTTTTTCCTCGCTGCGCCAATCTCGATGCTTGATCTCCAAGCTCCTCAATGCAAATGGAAACCTGCAAAGACTAGAAAAAGTACTCTTCCTCCTACTCTAGATGATTATATAAGAATATATATCTATGAACACTAAAGTGACAATAGACAAGAAAATGTAGAAAACATGAACTTGAAGGGAATAGAACAATGTATCATTAATTGGAAAGCAAAATAAGGCACTTACTAAGCATGATTAACGATGAAGACACTTCTCCAATCTCTCCTCATCTAGCCCTTGCATGAATCTTGACATAAAAATGTTGATGCTTCCTCTAGAATAAAAGTTTTGATACCTCTATTGTTCCCCCCTTCACCATGGAAATCCCTAATTATATAGGATTTGGAGGCTTAACCACCATGGAGAACATCACTCACTAGATCCACTAAATTGGGATCTCCAAGATTTTTAGGGAGAAAATATCTCTCAAGGATTTTAGGGAGAAAATATCTCTCAAGGATTTTGAGGAAATATCTCTCAAGATCCACCAAATTAGGATTTTGGTTTGAGAAAATATCTCAACCATGGATGATATTCTCAACTTCTCCTTGAGATTAGGGAACTAAATGTGAGGTGGATTATCACACTAAATTAATTTCATTTTTATGAATAATAATGAATAATTCATGTGCACATAGTATTTTGACCTTCATATGATATATTTCTCCTCCACATTGACTAGGGATTGTGACAAATGTTCTTTCATGGTGTCAAGGTGTTGTGACACTTAGAAAAGTGCATGCGACACTTAGTAAGGTGCATATGGAACTTTGAGAAAGTGTATGTGACACTTAGTAAGGTGTATATGACACTTTACGACACTTGTGATACTTAGGCGTAAAAATGTGCGACACTTAAGTGTGACATTTTGGTGTGTAATAGATTCCCCTTAAAGTGTGAGGTCGGAAGAGAAACTAATGGATAAAACACTTTACAAATTATTCAATGCAAGGGTGCTAGAGTTGGATAACTTGGAAGAAGATACAAACAAACATCAATCAATATACAAATATGTTCCATTTTCTAGGCAGGCATACCTATGCTCGGAATACAACATGACTCAAATCATGGTTGTCGACCAATACACTGCAGATCCATGAAAATGTTAACTAAAGATATGGCCACCAGAGATACAATGTGGATCCATACCTCCATGACATGAACTGATCGCAGCTACAAAAAATACACAGTGGAGATATGAGATGATAAAACATAGCCACAAATCAATACAATGTGGATCTATGTGACAGTATATATATCAGTAATATTGTCATCATGGTGATTGTACTGAAATATTGTACATGCTCAAATGATCTCCATCACAGCCTGGGAAAAGAACATAATAGAGTGAGCGCCCAACCCAGGGTCTTTGTCCTGATCCCGATGCAATATGAATCTAACCATGTGAATAGATGATTTTATGTCAAATATGGTAGAAACCACTTGATTTTTGGTCATTAAAGTAAATCGTTAACAAGTTCAAGGGAAATCACAAATGATAGAAATGACTCCCAAGCTACCCTATTACATTCCAGTGAATGTGAATAAATGAGTTGAAGTCGAACATTGGTGGAATAAATCGATAAGAGTTCAATGATGTAAACCTAATGTCGAAAGTGAGGAGGCCTTCCATTGATGCATGCAGGCCCCAAGGTATTAATTGGTTTCTAAGTCTAATTCCCAGATAATATGTTGAAGTCGACAAGAATAGACTCATCGAAGAAGGGCCATGATGTATACCCTGTAGATTTGTAATGACAAAAATCAGCAAATGAAATGTTTTTCATACACTTAGAAACTTAGAGATAATTGTCTTCATAAATTTCATAAATGCCTTAAACCCACATTTAGAAATTACCATAAGTAGAAATACACATTCCTAAGCAAAATAGCAGCGGAAATAATAAAGTGGACAGCAACCCATAACACTCAGAAATTTAGGCAAATGTCAGGGAAAACCCTAATGTGGGGAAACCCAATAAGATAGAGAGAGATCTATTATTCAGCTTTCAGGAAAGTACAAAACAACAGAAAAACCACATTTCCAGCCAAGGAAAATACCTCACATCACCAAA
This sequence comes from Picea engelmannii, assembly GCA_009831015.1. Taxonomy (NCBI): domain Eukaryota; kingdom Viridiplantae; phylum Streptophyta; class Pinopsida; order Pinales; family Pinaceae; genus Picea; species Picea engelmannii. The sequence continues at coordinate 51,976 of ML841962.1, forward strand.
TCTGTCCCACAAAAATCTGCCTCATTTTCCATGCCAAAACTGTACTGTTATATGGCCTCCTCCGTACCTCATTTTTTGTGCCCATAGTCAGCTATATGAACTGTTTCGTACAGCCCAGAAACAACCTCCCAAAATATGAAATCCACCTCAAAAATTGTACCTGAAATCCCTTGATTTCTGTGCCAAATTCGTACGAACTATATGGATCAGTATAGTATGGCCTCCCACAACAGAAAAATATTTTGGCCCAAAACTCATAGAAAAATGTTTCTCAGGATTTGTGCCCTCCTTCCTTGGAAAACATGCCCTCTTTGTTGCTCACATTCCTCTCTCAAGAATACTCAGGAAATCTCTCTCAAATTCCTCCCAATGTCTTATGTTCATTCGACATGTCTTGCACACTACCCAATGCATTCTTTTATAATCTGAAAATGGCATTTTCCCCTTTTCACCTTGCTCAATCCTAGATCCAAAGGCCAAGATTAGATCTTGCATTTTTCAAGATCAAGGGTCATGATCCATTCCCTCCAAAATGTCTCATTTAAATTAAAGTGATTTTCACTTTATTACATAAGTTCTTTATGAAAATAAAGTCACTTTAAAAATAGAAGGTACACTTTATTAAAAAGTCACTTTAATAAAAGAACCAATTAAAACAACTTTATAAAAACTATTACAAAGTTATGTGCCAGGTAGTGTAAATATTAAGATAACATCTGCATACAAGACAAAACAATTGGAGTACCTCCGGATCTAAAAATCTAACATCCCCCATCATCGACATGAAACTGACACATGAAAGTGATGTGAGATGGTGGATCGAATGAGTATGGACTGACATAGGAAACAAAAAATTTGTAATACTACAAATGGATGGTTTGAAGTGAAACTTCCCTTGAACATGATGAGGCACGACAAGTGACTTGGAATCATTTGACTTGACAAGTACCAAGAACATAATGTAATGAAAATAAGAGCACTCTTCATCTAGAATGAAAAATTATGACGACACATAGAATTGGTATGACTAAGAGACAAGCATATTACCCAACTGTAAGATGAGACTCAAATAGGTGCCATGTTCAAGGGAGACAATAACTACCATAAAGGATTCCAAAAACTTGACCCACTTCCTTCAATTTTTCCCCCATATAGATAGATGAGTACCTCTTTATTTTTTAACGAGCTTGAGGAGGATAACATATGCTTGGTATAGCTCATCCTTCAGATGATTCCCTCGACATATGTTTAACAACCCTGAAGAAGGAGGGGTTCAATCCCGTATGGGTCCTAGATATTGGACTCACATAGGTCCTTCGATGCATAGTTTTATGAGCCCAAAGAAGGTAAACTCAGTGGTTTTACACATTTAGAGAGTCTGGAAAGAACTTAAAGATGACTCCATTATCTAGTCTCCCATGCCTGTAAAAAGTGTAAAACAATATAGGGGAGAACTCTTCTAATCATGCTTGATTAGAGTGTTCATTTTTCGTAATTAGTCTCGTGAGGCCAAAAAAGAGATAAACTATCACTTGAAACACGCCCTTTCAAAACTTTTAACGAGTGTGAAAGGAAGCAAGATCACTCGACAATATTTTCATGTTTAGGGAGTCTGAAAAGAGATTAAAGGAGAATCGAAAAATTTCTTTTTTCTTATATATTTTATGAGTTTGAAAAGGATATAAAAGTATACTTGGTAACCTATTCTCATGTATTAAGGAGCACGATAAAGAACAAATATTGAGCTCAGTACTTCCCAATGTAATTTCCAAACATTTTGAGTGGAACCCATGGATAGTTGGTACTTTCCCACAACTACATGATGGAAGCTAGTGGCTTCACTCCAGCATGATGTCTAGAGGATGGATACTTTCCCCCGAACTTTGTTTCATTCATCAACTCTTCTCCTAATGCCAATTTTTTTATACCCAATAGACTCCTGGTTACTAATAAGAAAATGTTCACCAGAGGAAGAAAGAGAATCAACTAACATAGGAGGATGATATGAAGGTTATGATATCTAGTGAAAGACTCAATTCAACATTTACAAGATCTAGTGAAAGACTCGACTTAATATTTACAAGATATAGAAAATACTCAACTCAATAGGAGAGGTGAATGTTTCATTTTTTAACAAGCTTGACACAAGAAAAGAACTTCACTCATGACCTCTGGGTTTGATTCCCATGCCTCTGTTTCATTTTTTAACGAGCTTATAACATAGAATAAAACTATGCTCTCAAGGTAGGTTTCATTTTTACACAATCTTGAAAATGGAAACTATGCTTGAGGCCCTTTGTTTCATTTTTTAACGAGATTGACACAGAAACGAGAAATATGCTCGAACCTGGTTTCATTTTTTAACGATCTTGAAATCATAAATAAACTATGCTCAAACCTGGTTTCATTTTTTAACGGTCTTGAAATCGACAAATAAACTATGCTTACAGACCTATTCTTGATCATGGGTTCCAAGAGGAAAATGCTCTGGAAGGAATACATGTCAAGGGACAAACCTTAATCATGGCTTCCAAGAGATCTTCGCTAGATGGAAAAACCATGGAAGGAATACATGTTGAGGGCTGAGATAGGGGTAGGGAGATTAGGCTCTAATATCCCTATCGAAGATATCACCATGTCAACTACCAGATCTAAATCAAAAGAAGGGAGATATTCCTTCTCATTTGGAGTTGAACGCATGGGACAAGTTGCCACATAATTGACCTACAACGGGGTAGATGTTGCTTGAATATAAGGACCGTTTAGGGAAGTCGGATGATTGATTTTTGTATGAGGGCCAATGAATGAAATCTAGTCTATGGTCGCTATGTTTCCATTGTGAGGGAAACACATCATTCAAAATACTATGGACACAAGAGCTTTCATAGAATAAACATAGTCTCTCCCTAGGAGAAAATTAAAATCCAAGGGGTCATGGACTACCATCATATTATATAGACAATTTTCCCTCCTAAAGTAACAAGAAATTGAGGAAGGATCCCTAAAGGTTGACTAGCCCTTGTGTTAAAAGCCAACATATTCTGAGTCATTAGTACAAGCTGAGGAGAACCTAAATCTTTCCAATAAATGGAGGATCAAATTCTAACTAATGCACCTTCGTCAATAATAGTCTAATGAATGTCCCTACCAAAACCCTGAACAATGATTTGGAAAGGTATATAGGAAGGAAGACGAGGTTTTTTCAGTGCACTCAAAGGGGGTTCCATTAGAACGGGTGTAGTTCACCCTTGTCCAGAAGAATCTGTAGAAACAAGAAGGAACTAAGAGACATCCTCACTCTTCCTAGGAGGAGTGGGATTGACCAAGGGTGGTATTGGATCGACCAATTTAACTTCACTCTCCAAGGGGAGAGTGGGATCGATCGAAGGTGAAATTGAATCGATCACTTGATCGACTAAATCTACTAATAATGGAACTGGATTAACCGATGATGGAACCATATTGACTAGTTCACCAACCAATGGCGGGTTGGGCGATGGAAGTTGTTGTTGGATATCATCAATATTTTCAAACAGATATGAATCCTCATCCATACGAGGGAATATTTAACAGTGGTGCATCTCCTTACATAACAAGAAAGGAAATTTGACTTTACCCTTTTTACTTCCAACCTGACTATCACTAGTATATGGTTTTTCACCAACATCATCTACATCGACTGATGATGCAGGTTGAGAACCCTGAGACCACACTTATACAACCTTGGGATCACCAGGGAACTCTTTAAGAAGGTGGTCTCCCTTACAAAGCCTGCAAGGGAACTTGGGCTTGTGATGCATCTTGATAGACTTGTTGACATTATCAACACTCCCATCATGATGAAAAATAGTTGGTTGATTACTTCCAACATGTCCTGCAGTGGTTGGAATTTTTCCTCCTAGATTATTTTTCTTCTTCTTAATCTTCCTTTTCTTCTTCTTCTTATACATCTGGTTACTAGTTGTAGATATTTC
>ML841963.1:33522-54597 GCA_009831015.1 Picea engelmannii
CATAAAGCTTACATCCCTTGTGCATTCTATAGTTGCAAGGAAGAGATGAACCTCATGGAGACTCCCTAGTTCCGACCTACAACCATGTGTCTCTGTCCCTCATCATCGACCAAGCTCAACCATTTCATCTTACAATTGAGTATCACCTCATGCGATTCCAACTAGTCAATACCGATCACAACGTCATTAGATCCTAAGATCATGACGTACAAGTTGTCCCTAGTGACAAAATCTCCCAAGTTAAGGATATAGCCCGTAACCTTCCCTCCAACATTCTGTTTGGATCCTGAAGCCATTTCTACAAAGCTAAAATCATCATGTTTGACTGCCTTTACCTTAATTATTTTTAGCACTGCACCAGAAATGAAACTCTCTGTAACACCTAGATCTATCAAAATACTAAGGGTCTAGTCAGTGATGGTACCTGACATCTCGAGCACGGTCGACTGGTGCTCTTCCTGGTAGTTATTCACCATTTCATGAATCTGATAGGCCTTGCCCAAATATCCCACAGTAGTGGGTCTGACTAATTGAGATGCTCTAGTCCTGTCCACTGGGAAGTCGTGCTGGTAATGTGGCTCCACACATGTCCAAAACCCTTTCTTCGGTCCAGTACTCCTGGTACCCGAAGCAGAAGATGACGACCCACCAGCCTAGAATCTTGGTCTGTTATGCTGAATAAGCCTAAACTGCTGCAGCTGCGGTCGACATTGCTACTGATGCTTTGGTCCTCGGTAAGGAATCCACTGCTGAGGCGCTGGTCGTTGAGGTGTAGTGAAACTGGATCCTCTTTGGAAGCCACGATAACCTGGTGAGAGTCTAGCTGGTGTCTGACATTGCTACACACCAGATGACACCTTCCCTACTGGTCTCGCTCGATTCCTGCTTTGAACCCCACTGATAAGCTCCTACTCTGCTATGAGGGCCTTCTATACAACATCATGCAAGGTCCAAGGCATCAAAATCCTAACCTTTGCATGAATGTTGACATTAAGGTTAAAAAATAACCTTTTGACCTTAAGTTTCTTGGTATTCAGGTGCAGAGCATACCGAAGAAACTCCATAAAATGGGCCTCCTACTAGAGAATCATACGACCTCCTTGTCGCAAGGCATTGAAATCGTTGAGCTGATGCTCAATGAATTCCTCCGATAGAAACCTCTCTCAGAACCATTCCTCGAATAGTTCCTATGACATGTCTTCGATGATCATGTTCAATTATGGAAGGAGCATCTTCCACCATAGAAGAGGGCTCCCTTTCAGTTGAAATACTTTCATGCAGAACTTCATGTTAGAGGTATATTCTTGAAGCACAAAGAACATTGCCATATTCTCCAACTATGCCTCGACATTTGTGTCATTCGGGGCACCAAAGAACTCGAGAAATTTGACCTTCTCAAGTTCGCAGTGAATGCTACTAGTACCAACCAAAGCACGTGGTCCACCCTCAAGGGGTGTCAGTGCCATGACGTCATCTCTATCCAAACGAATGATCAGTGCCTCAGACATCTGTTGAAAGGACCTCATGAGCCCAACCACATCAACCACCACTATCTGTTCCTTCCCAACATCCTGTTCATCTCCCTAGGGGTTAGACCCCTCAGGCGTGAATGCTACTAGGGGCATCATGCCTTCTTCCCTATCACCCCATCGTCTGCCTCCGCGACATCCTCTAACCATATTTACCTGCATGAATACAAATCAAATTAATGATCAACCTTATAATAAACAATAAAATCAATGAAATCCGTAGTGATTCCAAGTTGCGGGTCAAACCGGCTCTGATACCATATGTAACGCCCCCGTCGTTATGACTACAAATGACTCAATGAAAGAGCATTTTTTTTCTTTTTAAGTAGGAAGGAAACAACGACAACAGTTAAATAACACAACTTGATGACAAACACGATGCACTCAGCTCAGGCAACAGATAACAATGACTCAGCATACTATCACATCATGCAACTGGACGAACATGCAATAATCAATAAATAGATAACAACGACTACCAACCCGACACAAGAAAGACAACACCTACAAACTAAAGGACAACATCAACAACCCAACATAACAACTTGAATACTAGTAACTAGAAAACCTCTACGAAGTGCAAGACCAAACGCATTGAGGTGTTACAGAACCAAGTACCAACATCAATTACAACGAACAACCACCCACATCGGGAAGCAAAAGACTCTGGCTAGGTTATCATTCACATATATCCATCAGGGCATGCAATGATCCCCTCATCATGAATCATGTCATCACACAACGATAGGCATGACAATAACCAAGGTGCAATGCAACCCATCTAGACCAATAACCCAAGAAAAATTCAACGTGCTAGGAGAGCAAATTAACTGTCAAAACATATGACGATTGACCCAAGTACCCAATTGACAAGCCAACAAGACACAAGGTAAACAGATGACTTTAACATTCATACAACCCATTAAATTCCTTGCGCAACAACTTCTATTGAAAACATACATCAATTTGTACACATTAAAAGTAATTATATTCAACAATTAGGTCACTTAATAATATATCTATGAAACATGTCTTTTAAAAATGAAATCACTATCTTTTAAAACTGAAACAATAAATCACAGTCTTTTAAACAATATAATTCACTATCTTTTAAAACCAAAACAATATAATTTGTTGTCCTTTAAAACTGAAACAAATATAAATCATTGTCCTTTAACAAGTCTATTGATCGATAAACTACAAAAACGTTGTCTACCATATTCACTGTCTATCATTACGCTGTCTATAAAAACTATGTCTATCATATTCAGCTATATAAAGACTATGTCTATCATAATCAAATATTAAGACGTTGTCTTATTATATTCACAATTAAAAACTGTGTCTATCATATTCACATATTAAAACACTGTCTATTATATTCACAATTAAACCGATGACTATTATATTCACATATTAAAACTTTGTCTATTATATTCACAATTAAAATGTTGACTATTATATTCACATATTAAAACGATGTCTATTATATTCACGTATCAAACGTTGTCTATTAACAATGTTGTGTTTAGAGCACAAAGAACACAACTGTATAAAATCATGTGGTATAAATTTATGTTGTATAATCATTGTAAAGAATCGTTGTGTATAAATTTGTTATCCATTAATTCCATTATAATACTGTATCCATTCCATTTTGAAATCGTTGAGTTTAATATGATTTCGTATAGTTAATTAATATAGTCACAACCACTGTCAAACACATGTTGTCTATAAAAACACAGATTCATATCATGTTGTCTATAAATTATAAATTATAGATTATATAATTATGTATATAAATCGCCTATAATTTATAGTCTATAAATTATAATAGAAAAAAAAATGCAGTAAAAAAGGATTCACTTCCATATAAAAAGGGATTCGGTGTTTATAAAAAGGGATTCACTGCCATATAAAAAGGGTATTCACTATTTATAAAAGGGATTCGCTGCCTTTCGCTACCATTGAAATGCTACCAAATATTGCTATCTAAAAAATCTAATTAATCGTTGTCTATAGCTAAATGATGTCGCTACCCATAAGCTAAATATGATCGCTGTCCAATAATAATATTTCTGTCCATTAATACATGATTTTTCTATCTATAAAATATGATAATGTTGTCTATAAACTATAAAAATTGCTCATTTATAAAATTTCCCATTTATAAAAATCGTTGTCAATAAATGTAAATCATAGTCACTACATGTAATTTGCATTCAATATGTAAATCACAGTCAATATGTAATTCACAATCACTAAATTTAAATCGTAGTAAATCATAGTCACTATGTAAATTGCAATCAATATGTAAATCATTGTCACTAAAGGTAAATCATGGTCAATATGTTAAGGAAATCGCAGTCAATAATGATAATGAAATCACAGTCAATATTTTACTGAATCACTAAGATTCACCATTAAAATCACAGTTATGATACCAAAAAAAGTGTTTGTATTTATCAATAAAATCATAGATATAATCAACAAAATGTAGAGCCTATTCAATGAGAGATGAATCAACAAAAATGTAGAGATACTCAAACACAAAGACGCAAAGATAAATCATTCCACAATGAATCAATCAAAATACAAGGATGTTCATTTGCAGAAACACAAGGATTTTGTAACATCCCGCTCTTGCGTGCATTGAACTAACTTATTCTTTGAGGACACTTGCTTGCAAGTGATCTGGAATGAATCAATCAAAATGAAAGGATGCTCATTTGTAGAAACACAAGGATTTTGTAACATCCCGCTCTTGCATGCATTGAGCAAACTTATTCTTGGAGGACACTTGCTTGCAAGTGATCTGGATTATTATACTATTAGGCGTTTGATTATGATTATGAGGCATTATGGATATGATGACATGTTATTTTACTATATTGACATAGACAGGTGCTATTGACTCGGTTCTCCTAAGTGTGCAAGATTATTGACATCGAATATGCAGAGGCATCGATGAGACCCTTGGACTTTGAACTGAGTCAGGGAGTGGACTATTGGGGTTTGATTGTGGTATATATTACCTATGTGCATCTGATGAGATGTTATGATTATGGATTTTATTTCTGACATGATTTGTTGATGATGTAGGCTGACAATAGCTTGCCAACCAACTCACATGTGGAGTAGAGGGGTCACACACGATAAACAAAGACGTTGAGGGAGAGGTGTGGACAACAACCCTGCCACAACCTAGTAGAACTCTCACCGTGGCTCTAACTGTAGGTTAATTATTACATAGCTTGAGAAGACCTATGATGTCATGAGGGAAGAATGCGACAGTCACTCACGATGATTCTAAGGGGCACGCAATAAGGAAAGGGCCTTATTCCTTAGAGGCCCTTAGTCTCCTACGATATCACTTGACAAAGTATTGAATCCAGGGGTTTTTAATGTCTACCAAGTCAGTCAAGAGGTGAGTGACACCCTTGGAGCATGTAGTACGTCCTGAAGGGCACATTGCATAAGAAAAATGGAAAGAGGTGAGTGGCATTGTTGGAGCACGTAGTGCGTCCTTAAGGGCACGTTGCACAAGGGAAAAAAAATGAGGTGAATGACACCCTTGGAGCACCTAGTGCATCTTGAAGGGCACGTCATGTTTTTAACTAATAGGTGAATAAACCTAAATGGACTTAGAACAAATAATGTGATAAGAAAGATTTAAAAACAATTTCCCTAATAAAATTTTGCCCAACCTAGGAAAATAAAATCTAGGTCTAAGTGATACTTGTGGTATATATATATATAATACTAATAATCATCATTAAACATGTGACGAGAAGGGGGTAAGCAATTCAATTAATTTATAAAAATCTTTTTGGGGGATAAATTAAAAAAAAGAAAAGGAAATAATTGTTTTGTTACATATGCTAATTAAAAATTTATTAATTAAAAAGAAAAAGGGGAAAAGCATAATTTTCTACACCTGCCAATTTGAGTTTTAAATAAAAAGAGAAAGAGAGAAATTTAAAAGAATTAGGAAACTAAGGTAAAAAGGGGGAAACATAAAGAGAAAGGGAAACATAAGGAAAACACATAATGACTAACTTAGCAAGGAATCTTGCCTTTAAGAACTTTCTAAATTGAAATCAACTAGTAAATTAGTAAGGGGGTAAGTCCTTAAAATGTGTAAGGTAATATGGGGACACCTAGGAGTGATTCTAGTAATGCTTTTAGGTGGGTGAGGGAAATAGGAGTAATTAAATAATTAATGAAATTAATTTTTGGTGCAATGAAGGGGATGGGTGACACATGTAGGGGGAGGATTTTTCTGAATTAAATTATTGAATATTAAATTAAATGGGAAATTGGGAAAGCAATGACTTAGAAACTCTATATAAAGGAGGTAGGAGGAGGAGGATGAATCTCTTCTGTTATGTGTAACATTACACTGCAGAATTTTAGACTTGACTAACTTAGCTTGTGGGAGTTGGGATACCCAGCTTGGTGATGAGTGGTAGCTCGGCCTTGTGAGGTGAGATGGGAGATAAATGTTCTATGGTTTAGTGTGCATGTCCCCTTTGCGGCTCAAGGGGCTAAGGGGGAAGAAGAGTATCCCTATCATTGGCTGGGAGGTACTGATGAAGTCTCATCGGTCGACAAGCGGGAGTTGCATGAAGCATGCGAGATAATGACTCAGAGTGGACGACTTGGGATATGGTACGTGTGCTCTTATTTTGCATGGTGTATTATTATTGACTTTACACTTTCATTTATGTACTTTTAACTATATAAAGAAGGTGTTTGACTTAGCATTTTAATTGAGAACTTAAATTCCCCATAGCCTTAAGCTCGTTGCTTGACTTGATTCCCTTGGCATTCGATCCCAGAATGTTGTGAATGTCCTGTTGGTTTTAATTGATTTTTATGAAGAGTTTATGCCTGGTCTTCATCCTCCTCCCTAGGTCGTCAGTCCATGTGTGAAAAGTCGGCCATGAGCCTAATCGACAGTCATCATTTCGGTGCATAGAGATCTATATATTCTAATGTCCTACTTTTCTGTACGTGGATGATGAGTAAAGGATGTTTTTTCCCTGCTATCTACCTTTGATGGTTGTTCCTGGTCAAGTGATTTTTTTGCACCTTGTTTCGATTGATTACTTTTGCAATTGTTATTCCCTTCTCACAACGAACTGCTTATGACCCTCTACGTTGATCCCTACGTTTGATACCCTTCCTGGAAATTATTTAAGGCTGCACGTTTAATGCTTCTCTTGGCGATTCTATTGTGTGTTTTTATTTACTTCTAGTCTTCCATTACTCTATGATTTTACCCAACCTTAGACTACATATTATTCTTTCATTACTCTACATATTATTTTATTGAATGGAATTTATTCTCTGCAATTCAACACACTTAACCACAAAATTTTTAAACTCTGCGTTCTTAATATTTCTGGATAATTTACACTCTGCATTTTTTTTTTCTTTTTATCACCTTACCCACGTTTTTACTACTCTGAATTTATTTTATTAATTAGAAGGGATTTTAATAATCGGAAATGGTTTTAGTAGTCGGATGCTATTGAGTCTCCACCACAAATTCCCTATGCAAATCCTTATGGTTGGATGGAAAAAGATTTTTGGTGTTTAATATCTTCATCCACAAAATCTTCTCCCTCTGCAAATCACTGTATTTTGATGGAGATTGTACTCTGTTTTTTATTTTAATTGAGGGCGAATGAACTTAGTGTTTAAATAAAAGTTGATGGCAAATGTACCTTGTGCTTTTAATGTAATTGGATGGTGAGTTTACCCTATGGAATTAACCTTCATTTTACATATTTAAACAATGAACTTACACTTTTATTTGAACAGATTTTTTGATGATATCACTCAGCGACATCATGTCTTGACTTGTAATGGATTGCCTTTTGTTGTCTACGTTTTACATTCACCTAATGACAATAATACCCTTGCGTTTTACATTTACCTGACTACAATAATACCCTTGCGTTTTACATTTACCTGACTACAATAATACCCCTGCATTTTACATTCACCTGACGACAATAATACCCCTACGTTTTACATTTACTTGACTATAATAATACCCCTGTGTTTTACATTTACCTGACTGCAATAATACCCCTGTGTTTTACATTTACCTGACGACGATAATACCCCTGCGTTTTTACTTTTACCCGACGATGATAATAATTGGCATTATTGTTTCTAGACAACATTCCTCTTTTATTAATTATCAATAATAATCATGGTTGTTGGATACCATTTAATAATAGCATCAAACTACATTGAATGGCTCTGAATGACATTTTATTATGAATAGGCAGATAACATTAAATCTCACTGAATAGCATCGAGGTGGCAATTATTTATAAGTAGCATATTAGCATCAAATTTGAATTTAATAGCTGGACATGACATTTAATTATAAACAACAAGATATAATTAACATGGCATTGATTATCATCGAATGGCTTTTATTTATAACTGCATAACAACATTAAATGGCATTAAAATTTGCATTGAAATGACACTCATTTATAGACAATGAATAATATCGAATATTTTCAAATAACATTGAAGTGGCATTAATTATAGACATCAATCTCATAAAGGTTTAGCCCTTTTTAGACAACAATGTCGATTATTCTATAAGTAGTGTGGAGCACCTTTAAAATGTTAAGTAGTTCACTTATTTAATGAACAGTTCATAATTGTTGATAAGTGTATTTGATTTGGTTAAGTGCCTTTCTTAGTGCACATTATGATAACCTTATGACCTTAGTAGCTTGGTAACAGTTCGACCTTCACACTTAGACATTTTTCTTATCAGTTAATGGATGGGTTGTTGGCGGAGTTGGTTATTATCTTGAGCCTTTCCTTTTGATTGTCATCATCTTGCGTCTTGTCGACCTGTTCTTGGGGTGTGGGTGTAGTATTCTTGTCATTTGTTATGCTCCTAGTGCATGGATTTGTTCTGAGTCCTTGGTCTAGATAGGTTATGTTGCGCCAAGGTTATCGCCGCACCTGTCACCTTGGGATGGCATGAGTCCTGGTGAGGGGATCATGGCGCACCCTATTGGATATAGGAGAATGATATCGTGGTCGGAGTGTGTGCTTCCCGTGTGAGTGTTGTTGATCGTTGTAAGTGGTGATAGAGCTTGAGTTGTAACTCCTTCATGGGTTTGGTTTGTGCGCCTTGAGGTTCTAGTCATTTGTTATCAAGGCCATTATGTTGGGAGGGGGATGTTGTCCCTTATCTTGTAGGCATGGTCATGTTTGTGTCAAGTGGGTAGTTGTTTCTCCTTGTTGTTTTATGCATGTTTCACCTAGTTGCTCTTGTGTCAGTGTGTGGAGTCATAGTTGTTTGTTGCCTATCTGGAGGGCGTGGTGCTCATCGTCAGGTGTGTTGTCTAGCTGTAATCATTATTGTCATCTTGTTTATATAAAAAGAAAAATTCTCACTTTCTACTTCGCTTGTAGTCATAACGATGGGGCCGTTACATATGGTATCCAAGTGGGTTCAACCCGTGACTTGGGAACAATACGGCTTTCGTTGATATGATATTTGATTATAATTTTGCTAACTAAGTTGACTTGTATTCATGCAGGTCATCATGGTTAGAAGACACCACGGAGGCAGATGACGGGGTGCTAGGGGAGGAGGTGCGATGCCTCCAGTAACATCCACACCTAAAGGGTCTAACCCCCAGGGAGACAAACAAGTTTTTAGGCAGGAGAAGATAGAGGTGGGTGATGTGGTTGGGCTGATGAGGTATTTTTAGCAGATGTTTGAGGCATTGATCAACCATTTGGACAGAGATGAGGCTAGAGCACCGACACCCCCTGAGGGTCCACCACGCGCTTCGGTTGGTATTGGTAGAATTCACCGTGAAATTGAGAAGGTCAAATTTCCTGAGTTCTTTAGTGCCCCGGATGACGCAATCACTGAGGCATGGTTGGAGAATATGACAATATGATTTTCACTTCACAACTACACCTCCAACATGAAGGTTTACATGGCGGTCTTTCAACTGAAGATGAGCACTCTTCTATGGTGGAAGATGCTCCTGCTACAATTGAACATGAGTGTCGAAGATGTGTCATGGGAACTATTCAAGGAATGGTTCCGAGAGAGGTACCTATCAAATGAATTCATTGAGCGTCATCTCAATGAGTTTAATGCCTTATGATAGGGCAACCGTACGGTGCTCGAGTAGGAGGCCCATTTTATGGAGTTGCTTCGGTATGCCCTGCACCTTAATATTGAGAAAACTAAGGTCAATAGGTTCTTGTTCGGCCTTAATATCAACATACATGCAAAGGTTAGGATTCTGATGCCTCAGACTTTGCATGATGTTGTCCAGAAGACCCTCATAACAGAGGAGGATCTTATCAGGGGGGTCCAGAGAAGGACTCCAGTGAGACCTGTAGGAAAGGTGTCATCCAATGCGCAACAACAACAGACACCATCTAGGAAGACACCAAGATATTGTGGCTTCCAGAGAAGGTCCACTTTCACTACACCTCGGTGACCAACAACTCAACAATGGACACCTTATCGGGGACCACATCATCAACAACAATGTCGACTGTAACAACAATAGTTTAGGCCTATTCAGTAGAACAAAATAGGATTCCAGGCCGATGGGCCATCATATTCTACTTCAAGTACCAGGATTATTAGACCAAAGAAGCGGTGTTGGACTTGTGGGGAGCCTCACTACCAATGCAACTTCCCAATGTAGAGGACTAGAGCATCTGGATCAACCTGACCCACTTCTGTGGGATATTTGGGCAAGGCCCATCAGATTCATGCAGCGGTGAATAATCGCTAGGCAGAGCACCAATTGACTATTCTTGAGACGTTAGGTACCATCGCTGACCAAACCCTTAGTATTTTGATAGATCTCGGTGCTACTGAGAGTTTCGTTTATGGTGCAACTCTAAAATGGATTAAGGTAAAGGAAGTCAAACAGGATGAGTTTATCTTTGTAGAGATTTCTTTGGGAGCCAAACAAAAGGCTGGAGGGAAGGTTACAGACTGTACCCTTAACCTGGGAGAGTTTATCACTAGGGCCAACCTATACATCATGATCTTCGGATCTTATGACATCATGATCGGTATGGACTGGTTGGAATTGCATGAGGCGATACTCAACTATAAGACAAAATGATTGAGATTGGTTGATGACAGGGGATAGAGACATGTGATTGTAGGTCAGAACCAGGGAGTTTCCCTGAGGTTCATCTTTTCATTGTAGCTATAGAAGAGCATGCACAAGGGGTGTAATCCTTATGCAATCCTTGCGTTAAATGAAAAGGGAGTAGTGGAAGGTCTAGAACACCTTCTGGTGGTGAGAGAGTTTGTAGACATCTTTTCGGAGGAGTTACCTAGGATGCTGCCGGAGAGGGAATTGGAGTTTACCATAGACTTGAAACTGGGGACTAAATCGATAGCAATAATTCCTTATAGGATGTCGACCCTAGAGTTACAAGAGTTGACAATGCAACTGAAGGAGTTGCTGGACCTGGGACTTATACGTCTGAGTGTGTCACCATGGGGTGTGGCTGTTATTTTCACAAGAAAGAAGGATGGGTCATGGATACTTTTCATTGACTACTGTCAATTGAACAAGGCAAATATCAAGAATCAATATCTGTTGCTAATTATTGATGATCTATTTGATCAGATGAAGGGTGCTATGGTGATTTCAAAGATCCATTTGAGGTCAAGGTATCACTAGTTACAGATCAAGGAGGATGATGTCCCTAAGAACGCCTTTAAGATGAGGTTTGGAAATTACGAGTTTACTATTTTACCATTTGGACAGACAAACGCCCCAGGGGTATTTATGAGTTTGATGAACAGAGTGTTCTACGAGTACTTGGAAAAGTCTATCTAAGTATTCATTGACGATATTTTGATTTACACTTGGACGACGGAGGAGCATGATGAGAACTTGTGCTTGGTACTGCAGTGTCTACAAGAGCACAAATTGTATGGGAAATTGTCCAAATGCTTGTTTTATCAATCGAAGATTCACTACTTAGAGCATGTCATCTCCAATGAAGGTATCATCGTGGATCCAACAAAGGTCTAGGTTATTATGGAATGGCGTGCATCGACAAATGTCCGAGAAGTGCATAGCTTCATGGTTTTAGCAGGATACTATCAATGGTTCGTCAATGGATTTTTGAAGATAGCAAATCCAATTATGGAATTACAAAACAAGAACAATAATTTTGTTTGGACTGAGAAATGCACAGAGGCATTTCGGAGGCTCAAGGAGCTATTGACAAAAACATCGATACTAAAGGTCCCTGACATGGACGCAGACTTCTTGATCTGCACTGACACATCTAGGGAAGGCTTAGGTAGAGTCTTGATGCAAGACGATCGAGTGATCACTTACATCTCGAGGAAACTAAGAAGGCATGAGGAGAACTATGCAATACACAATTTGGATTTGTTAGCGATTGTATATGCCTTGAAGGTTTGGAGACACTACCTTGTTGGACTAAAATTTGAACTAAAGATGGACCACTGTGGACTACAACACATCTTTACGCAAAGCGGCCTGAACGTTCGACAATGACATTTGTAGGAATTGCTTAGCGAGTACGAATTAGAGATTACTTACATAAAAGGAATCGTGAATCGAGTGGCAGATGCATTAAGTTGGAGACCACACATATTTTCGATTTTACCTCTTCAGATGAATCTACATGAAAATATTTTAAATTTATAGTGCGATGATGACTAGTACAAAGAGGTCGAGGATTTTATAGGACAAAACCCAATGATGGTACCAAGATTTGAAGGATTTACGTTTGATGACGATGGATTATTGAGGTTTAAAAATCGGATTTACATACCACCAAACGACGAGTTGAAGAGATTGATCCTAAACGAGGCTCATAGAGAAATATAAATGGCCCACCTAGGAGTCACGAAGATGAGGGTGGACCTTAAACCCTTATTCTTCTAGAAGGGAATGAAGGCATGCATAGTTAACTATGTGGCCATATTTCTAGAATGTCAATAGGTAAAGGCTAAACATAGACATTCAACAGGATTACTACAACCACACGCTATTCTAGAATCAAAATGGGAGGTTATTTTGATGGATTTCATTGTTGGATTGCCATTGACGGCAAGGAGACACGACTCAATTTTTGTGGTTGTCGACACTCTGACAAAGAGTTCTCATTTTATTCCTGTGCGTATGACATATTAGACACCTGACATAGCTAGAGTTTTCATCAGTTTGATTGTAATGTTGCATGGCATGCCTAAGAGGATTATATCTGATCGAGGATCAGTGTTTACTGGACAATTTTGGACTAGTTTCCAAGAGGCCTTGGGAACCCAGCTTAACTTTAGTACTATGTATCACCCAGAGACTAACTGGTAGACTGAATGAATGAACTAGACCTTGGAAGACATGTTGCGCATGTACACACTTGAGCATTCGGCCAGGAGCCAAATCGATGGTCGTCACTTCAGTGCATAGTGACCTATAGATTCTAATGCCCCACTTTTTTGTGCATGGATGATGAGCGAATAATTTTTTTTCCCCACTGTCTACCTCCGATGGTTGTTCTTGGTTGAGTGATTGTCTTGCACCTTGTTGCGATTGATTATCTCTGCGATTGTTATTCCCTTCCCACAACGAACCGCTTAAGACCCTCTACATTGATCCCTGTGTTTGATACCCTTCCTGGAAATTATTTAAGGCTGCATTTTTAATGCTTCTCCCAACAATTCTACTGTGTGTTTTTCTTTAAGTCTGGTATGCCATTAATATGTGATTTTACTTAGCCTTTGGCCACTCTGGACTGCGTCTTATTCTTTCATTACTCTGTGTTTTTTTATTTATTCAATGGCATTTACTCTCTGCAATTCAACACACTTAACCACAAAACGTTTAAACTCTGCATTCTTAATATTCTTGGATAATTTACACTCTACGATTTTTTTCTTTTTATCACATTACCCACGTTTTTACTACTCCGAATTTATTTTATTAATCAGAAGGGATTTTAATAATCAAAAATGGTTTTAGTAGTTAGATGATATTGAGTCTCCATCGCAAATTCCCTCTGCAAATCCTTATCATTAGATGACAAATTTTTTCTGGTGTTTAATATCTTCATCCACAAAATCTTCTCCCTCTGCAAATCACTGTATTTTGATGGAGACCGTACTCTGTGTTTTATTTTAATTGAGGGTGAATGCACTTGGTGTTTAAATATAATTTGATGGAGAATGTACCTTGTGCTTTTAATGTAATTGGATGGCGAGTTTACCTTGTGGAATTAACCTTTGTTTTACATATTTAAACAACGGGCTTACCCCTTTATTTGAACACATTTTCTAATGATATCACTCAACGAGATCATGTCTTGACTTGTAATGGATTTCCCTTTGTTGTCTACATTTTACATCCACTCAACGACAATAATACCCATGTGTTTTACATTTACCTGACTGGAATAATACCCATGCGTTTTACATTTACCTGAATGCAATAATACCCCTGATGCATTTTACATTCACTTGACAACAATAATACCCCTACATTTTACATTTACCTGACAACAATAATACCTCTGCATTTTACATTTACCTGACTGCAATAATACCCCTGTGTTTTACATTTACTTGATGACAATAATACCCTTGTGATTTTACTTTTACCTGACAATGATAATAATTGGCATGATTGTTTATGGACAATGTTCCTCTTTTATTAATTAGCAATAATAATCATGGTTTTTGGATACAATTTAATAATAGCATCAAGCTTCATTGAATGGATCTGAATGACATTTAATTATGAACATGCAGATAACATTAAATCTCATTGAATAACATCGAGGTGGAAACTATTTATAAGCAACATAATAACATCAAATTTGAATTTAATAGCTAGAAATGACATTTAATTATAAACAACAAAATAGCATTAACATGGCATTGATTAATGTCGAATGGATTTTATTTATAACCGTATAACAACATTAAATGACATTAAAATTTGCATTGAAATGACACTCATTTATAGACAACAAATAGCATAGAATATTGGCAAATAACATTGAAGTGGCATTAATTATAGACATCGATCTCATTAAGGTTTAGCCCTTTTTAGATAACAATGTCGATTATTCTATAAGCAACGTGGAGCACATTTAAAATGTTAAGTAGTTCACTTATTTAATGGATAGTTCATAATTGTTGATAAGCATATTTGATTTGGTTAAGTGCCTTTCTTAGTGTGCATTATGATAAATTTATGACCTTAGTAGCTTGGTAACAGTTCGACCTTCACACTTAGACATATTTCTTATCAGTTAATGGATGGGTTGTTTGCGGAGTCGAGTATTAGCTTGAGCCTTTCCTTTTGATTGTTGTCATCCCCCGTCTTGTTGACCTGTTTCTTGGGGTGTGGGTGTAGTCCTCTTGTCAGTTTTTAGGCTCCTAGTGCATGGATTTGTCCTAAGTGCTTGGTCTAAATAGGTTATGTTGCGTCAAGTTTATTGTTGTACCTGTCACCTTGGGATGACATGAGTCCTGGTGAGGGGATCATGGTGCACCCTATTGGATAGAGGTGAATTATATCGTGGTCAGAGTTTGTGCTTCCCATGTGAGTGTCGTTGATCGTTGTAAGTGCTGATAGTGCTTGAATTGTAATGCCTTCATGCCTTTGGTTCATGCGCCTTGAGGTTATAGTCATTGGTCGTCAAGGCCATTATGTTGGGAGGGGGATGTTGTCCCTTAGCTTGTAGGCATGGTCATCTTTGCGTTGGGCGGGTAGTTGTTTCTCCTTGTTGTTTTACGCATGTTTCACCCAGCTGCTCTTGTGCCAGTGCATGGAGTCATAGTTGTTTGTTTCCTATTCGGCGGGTGTGGTGCTTGCCGTCAGGTGTGTTGTCTAGCTGGAATTGTTTTTTTCATCCTATTTATATAAAAAAAAATTGCACTTTCTTCTTCGCTTGTAGTCATAATGATGGGGTCGTTACAAATTTGAGATTAATCGTAAGAGAAAAATGAAGAGATAAGTAAGGGCTAGGTAGCTGGGTGAGATTTATCCTTCACTTATTTTCCATGCACAGGAAAGTAGGGCATTTGAATCTATAGGTCTTTAAACACTCGAGTGACGACCATCGATTCGGCTCCTGAACGACTGCTCAAGCAGATACTAATAACTAAAGGGATAAGGGAAAAACACAAATTTATTCATAGTAATCAATAAAAAAAACACATAGAAGTCATTGCAATCAGAGTTTGGGTTTGCCATGGGAAATCAATTCAAAATACAACGAGCATAAGGCTAGGATGACTTTAAGTTATTTGATTAAAAACCGTTGAATAAAACATAATCCTTAACACAGTAGAAGTACAGTACTAAAGGCACATGAACACTATTCAACTACTTTTCAAAATATATACACATGTGTACTATAGCCAAATGCAAAAGCTCCAAGTCGTTGTCCCATGCGTGCTTTGTCCAGCTCCCACTTGCCAACCGATGTGACCTCACTAGTACCTCCCAGCCAACACTAGGGGTACTCTTCTTCCCCCTGAGCCCCCCGAGCCGCAAAGGGGCCACGCACACAATACCAACACCCAGATCACCTCAGAAGGTCGAGCTACCACTTGTTACCCAAGCTAGGTATCCCAACTCCCACAAGAGAATTTCAGTCAAGATAAAAATTTAGCAGCGTAATGTTACACAAAAGATCTGATCCATACTCCTCCTCCTCCATCATTTTATAGAGTTTTTAAGTAATTAGTTTCCCAAATTCTCATTAAATTCCTTTTCCAGTTAATTAATTTCGAAAAAACTCCCCAGTACACATGTCACCCATCCCCTAGTTGCACGGGAAAATAATTTTTTATAAATTAATTAAATATTCTTAATAAGTTAGACATTCAACTTTTTCTTTATGTTTCCTCTTTTCTTTATGTTTCCCCTTTTTCTTTAAGTTTCTTATTTCTTTTAAGTTTCCCTCTTTTTCCTTTTTAACTAAAACTCAATTTAGCAAGTGTAGATAAAACAACCATTTACCGTTTTTCTTCTTTAATTAAAAATTAAATTTAGCAAGTGTAGATGAAGACAACCTTTTCCCTTTTTAAATTTTTAATCCTCCATTATAATTTTGACTTTAATAAATAAATTTGAATTTCTTAACCCCCCTTCTTGTTACATGTTTAATTATTATTATTATTATTATTTTGACCACATGTTCTACTTAGACTTGGGTTTTAATTTCACTGGGTTGGGCGACATTTTTATTAGGGAAAAAATGTTTTTAATTCTTACTTATCACATCATTCATTTTAAGGCCGAGTAAGTTTATTCACTTATCAGTTAAAATCATGGCATTCCCTTCAGTATGCACTAGGTGCTCCAAGGGTGCTACTCTCCTCTTTCCATTTTCCTTGTGTGACATGCCCTTCAAGACACACTACATGGTCCAAGGGTGCCACTCACCTCTTGACTGACTTGGTAGACGTCAAACCCTTGGAGTCAATACTCCACTAGGTGATCTTGTGGGAGACTAAGGGCCTCTAAGGAATAAGGCCCCTGCCTTATTGCGTGCCCCTAAGAATCATCGTGAGAGATTGTCACAGTCTGTCCTCACGAGATCATGGGTCTTCTCGAACTAGGTAATCGTTAACCTACAGTTCAAGCCACAATGAGAGTGCTAGTAGACTATGGCAGGGCTACTGCCACACCTCTCCCTCAAAGTCTCTGGTTTTCCTTCATGACCCCTCTACTCCACATGTGAGTCTGGTTGACAAGCTATCGTCAACTTGCATCCATCAACGAATCATGTCAACAACAATAATCAATCATCATAACATCTAATCATATGTAGATATGTCACATCAACAACATTCAATCCAACAGTCCACTCCCTTACTCGATCCAGAGTCCAAGGGGTTTCATCGATGCCTTTGCATCCTTGAGGTCCAAATTCCTTCACACTCAGGAGAACCTAGTCAATAACACCTGTTTATATAAATACAACCAAATAACATATCATCAAATCCATAACATCTCATATTCATAATCAAAATGACCAAAAGATATTATAACCCAGATCACTTGCAAACAAGTGTCCTCAAAGAATAAGTTCCCTCAGTGTGCACAAGAGCGGGATGTTACATATAGGGTTAGGCAATTTATGTATAATGGGTTAAGGGTTAGGTGTTGATAGTTATATGAGCAAATGGTGTTTTTTCCCCACTGTCTACCTTTGATGGTTGTTCCTGGTCGAGTGATTGTCTTGCGCCTTGTTGCGATTGATTACTTTTGTGATTGTTATTCACTTCCCTTAGAGAACCACTTATGACCCTCTACATTGATCCTTGTGTTTGATATCCTTCCTGACAATTATTTAAGGTTGCACTTTTAATGTTTCTCCCAACAATTCTACTGTGTATTTTTCTTTATGTCTGGTATGCCATTAATCTATGATTTTACTCAGCCTTTGGCCACTTTGGACTGTGTATTATTCTTTCATTACTCTATGTTTTATTTTATTCAATGGCATTTACTCTCTGCAATTCAACACACTTAACCACAAAATTTTTAAACTCTACGTTCTTAATATTCTTGGATAATTTACACTCTGCGATTTTTTTATTTTTATCACCTTACCCGTGTTTTTACTACTCCGAATTTATTTTAATAATTAGAAGGGATTTTAATAATCAGAAATGGTTTTAGTAGTCAGTTGATATTGAGTCTCCACCGCAAATTCCCTCTGCAAATCCTTATCGTTGGATGACAAATTTTTTCTGGTGTTTAATATCTTCATCCACAAAATCTTCTCCCTCTGCAAATCACTGTATTTTGATGGAGACCGTACTCCATGTTTTATTTTAATTGAGGGCGAATGCACTTGGTGTTTAAATATAAGTTGATGGAGAATGTACCTTGTGCTTTTAATGCAAATGGATGGCAAGTTTACCCTGTGGAATTAACCTTCGTTTTACATATTTAAACAATGAACTTACCCCTTTATTTGAACATGTTTTCTTATGATATCACTCAGCGAGATCATGTCTTGACTTGTAACAAATTTCCCTTTGTTGTCTAAGTTTTACATCCACCCGACGACAATAATACCCATGTGTTTTACATTTACTTGACTGCAATAATACCCATGCATTTTACATTTACCTGACTGCAATAATACCCCTGATTTTTACATTCACCTGATGACAATAATACCCCTGCGTTTTACATTTACCTGACAACAATAATACCTCTACATTTTACATTTACCCGACTGCAATAATACCCCTATGTTTTACATTTACTTGATGATGATAATACCCCTAGGATTTTACTTTTACCTGACAACAATAATAATTGGCATTGTTGTTTCTGGATGACGTTCCTCTTTTATTAATTAGCAATAATAATCATGGTTTTTGGATACCATTTAATAATAGCAAAAAACTTCATTGAATGGTTCTGAATGACATTTAATTTTGAACATGCAGATAACATTAAATCTCATTGAATAACATCGAGGTGGCAATTATTTATAAGAAACATAATAGCATCAAATTTGCATTTAATAGATGGAAATGACATTTAATTATAAACAACAAGATAACATTAACATGGCATTGATTAACGTCGAATGGATTTTATTTATAACTGCATAACAACATTAAATGACATTAAAATTTGCATTGAAATGGCACTCATTTATAGACAACAAATAGCATCGAATATTGGCAAATAACATTGAAGTGGAATTAATTATAGACATTGATCTCATTAAGGTTTATCCCTTTTTAGAAAACAATGTCGATTATTCTATAAGCGACGTGGAGCACCTTTAAAATTTTAAGTAGTTCACTCATTTAATGGATAGTTCATAATTTTTGATAAGCGTATTTGATTTGGTTAAGTGTCTTTCTTAGTGCACATTATGATAAATTTATGACCTTAGTAGATTGGTAACAGTTCGACCTTCTCACTTAGACATATTGCTTATCAATTAATGAATGGGTTGTTTGTGGAGTTAGGTATTAGCTTGAGCCTTTCCTTTTGATTGTCGCCATCCTGCATCTTGTCGACCTGTTGCTTGGGGTGTGGGTGTAGTCTTCTTGTCATTTTTTAGGCTCCTAGTGCGTGGATTTATCCTAAGTGCTTCGTCTAGACAGGTTATGTTGCGTCAGGGTTATCGCCACACCTGTCACCTCATGACGACATGAGTCCTAGTGAGGGGATCATGGCGCACCCTATTGGATAGAGGGGAATGATATCGTGGTTGGAGTCTGTGCTTCCCATGTAAGTGTTGTTTTGTTGTAAGTGCTAATAACACTTGAGTTGTAACGCCTTCATGCATTTGGTTTGTGTGCCTTGAGGTTATAGTCATTGGTTGTCAAGGCTGTTGTGTCAGGAGGGGAATGTTGTCCCTTATCTTGTAGGCGTGGTCATGTTTGCATCAGGTGGGTAGTCGTTTCTACTTGTTGTTTTACGCATGTTTCACCCAGCTACTCTTGTGCCAGTGTGTGGAGTAATAGTTGTTTGTTTCCTATTCGGTGGGTGTGGTGCTTGTCATCAGGTGTGTTTTCTAGCTGTAATCATTGTTGTCATCCTGTTTATATATAAAAAAAAAAAAATCACACTTTTTGCTTTGCTTGTAGTCATAACGATGGGGTCGTTACAAATTTGAGATTAATCGTAAGAGAAAAATGCAGAGATAAGTAAGGTCTAGGTAGCTGGGTGAAATTTATCCTTCACTTATTTTCCATACATAGGAAAGCAAGGCATTTGAATCTATAGGTCTTTAAACACTCGAGTGATGACCATCGATTCGGCTCCTAGCCGATTGCTCAGGCAGATACTAATAACTAAAGGGATAAGGGAAAAACACAAATTTCTTCATAGTAATCAATAAAAAAAACACATAGAAGTCATTGCAATTAGAGTTTGGGTTTGCCATGGGAAATCAATTCAAAATACAACGAGCATAAGGTTGGGATGACTTTAAGTTCTTTGATTAAAAAACATTGAATAAAACATAAATCCTTAACACAGTAGAAGTACAGTACTAAAGGCACAGGAACACTATTAAACTACTATTCAAAATATATACACATGTGTACTGTAGAAAAATGTGAAATCTCCAAGTCGTTGTCTCATGTGTGCTCTATCCAGCTCCCGCTTGCCAATCGATGTGACCTCATCGGTACCTCCCAGCCAATTCTAGGGGTACTCTTCTTGCCCCTAAGCCCCCCGAGCCACAAAGGGGCCACACACACAATACTAGAGAGCTGCTAGCACCCAGCTTGCCTTACAAGGTCAAGCTACCACTTGTTACCCGAGATAGGTATCCCAACTACCACAAGAGAAGTTCAGTCAAGATAAAAATTCAGTAGTGTAACGTTACACAAAATATCTGATCCATACTCCTCCTCCTCCATCATTTTTATAGAGTTTTTAAGTAATTAGCTTCCCAAATTCTCATTAAATTCCTTTTCCAGTTAATTAATTTCGAAAAAACTCCCTAGTACACATGTCATTCA
>ML841964.1:47480-61336 GCA_009831015.1 Picea engelmannii
TTGCAGAAGAAGATAAGTGTATTACTTTGTTATGATCTTTGTTAGACTCTTGGGATAATCTAGTTGTAGCAATTGGTAGTACCACTCAATCTAGATTTAAGTATGAAGATGTAGTTGCATCCTTGTTATCTGAAGAGATGAGGTGAAAAATCATGGATGGTCATAGAACAGATGCTTTATCTGTAAGAGGTCGTACCCAAGACATGAATCCTGGTAAGTCTTTGGGGGGTATATCTAAATCTATAGGTAGATCTAAGTCTCCAGGAAAATCTTTGAGGAAATGTTGGAACTGTGGTAAAATATTGCAAGTCTAAGAAGGTTGATAAACCAAACGGATCTGATAGTACCTCTTCCACAAAGGCGAAAACCTCCACTGAAGAAGGAGGTGATGCTTACATGGAATCTATAGGTACACATGCAGACCGTGATGTATGGTTTATCGAATCAGGTGCGTCATACCATATGACCACTCACAGGGATTGGTTCTCTAAATATGAAAAATATGATGGTGGTGATGTATTCCTAGGAGATGACTTGATAGCCAAAATCATGGGACGTGGAAGGGTTAAGTTGTTGCTAAAATATGGAAGGATTAGAACTCTCCCTGGGGTTCTGCACATTCCAAAACTAGCCAGGAGCCTAATATCTGTAATCAAGTTGGATGATGCAAGAGTGGATACTGTATTTGGAAAGGGCACTTTCAAGATGGTACTAGGAACAATGGTGTTGATGAGGGGAGTTCGGTGTGGAACTCTGTACAAGTTGTTGGGAATAACTTATACTAATGGGTGTAACAATTTTTTTGTCACTGAGCAGAGAAATGAAGGATACAAGACCGATATTGTCCCAGAAAATAAGACCATGTCGTGGCATCAAAGATTGGGGCATATTGGAGAAAAGGGCCTTCGAACACTACATGGTAAAGGTATGGTTGAAGGTATGTCTAATTGCACTCTGGATTTTGATTTATGTGAACATTGCATATATGGTAAACAAAATCGAGTAAGATTCCCATCTAGTGCTACAATAGAAAAGGGGATCTTAGAGTTGATACATAGTGATGTGTTTGGACCTGTTCTTGTTCTATCCCTAGGTAAATCTATGTATTATGTTTCATTCATAGATGATTTCTCAAGGAACACATGGATTTATTTTATTAGAAAGAAATATGAGGTATTTGATCAATTTAAAGAGTTTAAAGCTCTGGTAGAAAATCAGACAGAGAAGAAAATAAAGGTATTGAGGATAGATAATGGTGGATAATTCTGCAGAAATGAATTCAAAGAATTCTATAAGAAGTGTGGTATAGCAAGGAAGAAGACTACTCCATACACACCTCAACAGAATGGAGTTGCAGAAAGGATGAATAAGACACTGATGGAAAAGTCAAGGAGCATTCTCAGTGGTGCCGAGTTAGGACATGAATTGTGGGCAGAGGCAGTGGGTACAACATGTTACCTGGTCAATCGATCACCTTCATCGACATTGGATGATAAAACTACACATGATGTATGGACTAGAAATAAACCCTCTCTTCAACATCTTAGAGTGTTTGGTTGTGATGATTATGTACATGTTCCAAAGGAAAATGGGAGTAAGCTAGATAAAAAGGTTGAAAAGTGTATCTTTATTGGTTATAAAGATGGTGTGAAAGGTTATAATCTTTGGAACCCATAAACCAAGAAGATTGTTTACATTAGAGATGTTGTTTCCAAACAGGAATTCCTACCAAGGCCAAAAGAACCTGAGAAAATAGAGTTGGAGTTGGATAGTGAAAAATCTGAATCATCTGAAGAAGATGAAGTAGAAGAAGAAGAACCTCATACCCCAATATTGAAGATATCAGTGAGGGAAAGAAGGAAACCAAAATGGTATAGTCCACCTAATTTTCGTTCTAATTTTTCTTTATCTATTACTGATGATGATCCCAGAACTTTCGGGGAAGCAATGAATTCACATGATAGTAAACTATGGAAGAAGGTCATGGTTGAACAAATGGATGCCTTAGATATAGTTGAGTTTCCAGCTGGAAGAAAAATTGTTGGTAGAAAATGGTTGTTTAAGAAGAAGCTTAATGCAGAAGGTAAACTAGAGAAATACAACCTGATAGCCTTGATGTGACAAGCTTCCTTTCGATGGATCTTGGCTCCAACACACACACTTTCTCAATCCTTGCATGAAGAAGATAAAATCCTCTTGATAGACTTGCTAGAGTCTCCAAGTTGTTGTTCAAGCTAAGTCTTCACACAATTCTTTCACCAATTCTCCAATGAATCTTGCTTAACCTTTTCCATGAGAATTCCCTCAATATATAGGAGAGAATGAGATAGTTACTTGGATAAGAATGATCCCAAAATATCAGGAAATCTAGTACAAGGATAACCATTCGAATGCCAACCCATTCTTCTAGAAGATTCCCTTTTAGAAACATTGAGAATTCATCTTTTCCATTCTTTAGGACGCGTTCGCACCCTGACTATTTAACACAGTGTGAGAAGTTCACACCCTGGCTTAAAGCAGCCTGCGAGAATGGGTCATTCTCTCACCCAAATATATTAGTAGCTTGCGAACCTTCCTCAAAAATGAGTTTTCTGGGAAGAGATGAAAGTAACTTTTCTCAGGAGAAAGTTCTTATGAAGATCATGAGTACACCATCATCAATACATCATCATGACGACCAAAATCATGGGTACGAGAAAGAAAGGAAAAGTAGCTATTTGGGGGGTATGAGATTTGACCCTCCATACTATCCTATTCACCATAGCTCGGATGGTTGGGAGTTATACTCCTCACATGGAGCTACAAAGTTACTTCTAGTATGCCATCTAGTGTATTGAACCTTGGGTTTTCAACTGGGCAGATGCTGTGCTGCGTAGTATAAAAAAGTAGTTGACCAAATGCAGACAAGGCGACCTGAAGCAATTCGGGTAAGGATCTTTGTTGGTGTCCTTCTTCCTTGAGAGGGTTCCATTACTGAGACTACAGGTTGAGTGGAATTTACTGGCTCCCAGGGATCCAAGGATGTTGAGATGGTGTTGGCTCATTTCCCAGCATGTAGCAGGACCGATCATCAAGTATGATGATACCTTCTTTGACTAGCTTCAACCACAGATGTTGATGGTTGACGACTATGCTTATGCTGGGTTGGATTTCCGAGGATATCCGGATTTAGTAATTCCAGAGGATGCTTAGTGGGGGGAACTTGGTAAGAAGTACACACATTTTTTCCTTTTTAAATGTTTTATTTTTTTTTGCGAATTTTAATCATTTTCAAATTTTTTTTATATGTTCGTCCAAAGACTAAATACAAAATTCATTTTTGATGACACGGATGTTGGACCTTACCAACCTCCTGGTACTTCTCCCATTCAGCAGTGAGGAGAGGTAGCGTCAACGCCACAATATGCCAAGGATTATCAAGTAGTGGAACAAAATCTAGAGGGCCTGACCGCAGATATTCCAGACATGCCTCTTGAAGAGGTTCCATGACGCGATCATCGTCATACTGTAGGAGTGTTAGGATCCATGAGTCGACTACTCCGTAGAGTTGCCTGGGCAGTCGTGTGTTACTATGAACGTCATCCATAACGTCACTTTGTAGAAGCTATGAGCTTCATATTTTGACATTTTGGTCTTTGGACAAAACTGTTTTGTAAAAAACTCTTTTGATCGTTATATATACAGACGAATTCTACTGGTTTATCATGTATTGTGTGAATATTGATGTGATTGATTTATAAATGATTCAAATGTCTGTCTAATACATAGTTAGCCAATGCATCTATTAATGTATTTATACATCTAGGAATATGTTGATATTCAATGTAATCAAAATAACGTTCCAAGAGGCGAATTCACAAAAACACCTGTAACAAAGTAGGACTTCAAATAGAATAGACATTACTTAACTGTAGTACTACAAGCTGCGAATCGAGTTGCACAACCAAATGACGAATTCTGAGTGAGATAGCATCAACCAATAATTTAATAACGACGTTATACTCTGCAATGTTGTTGTTCGCACGACCGAGACACACACCTCGTAAGGAGACAAATTCGTTTGTAGGGGCGTAAATTTCCCACGCAGCGGAAGAAAGGTTTTGAGTACTACGGCTAGCGCCATCAGCGAAGTCAATATAGGGTAATGAAGACTCTGACATCTGGAAATCAAACACAACATCACATAAGGGTAGAGACCAGATAACGACAAAAGCAAGCTATAGTAACACACAAGAAGTATGATACAATAAAAATACAAGTGCTTGTGCACAGATGAACTTATGCATAGTACTTCTTCAAGTACAACCCATTCCTAGGTTCACTCAAAGGGATACCATCGTAATATACTAACTCATAAGCTCATTTTTTCAAAACTTGTAGAACAATATAAGGACCTCGCCACATGGCTTCGAATTTCCCACCTCCTAATATGTCTCGATCTTGTTCATAGAGAAGAACAAGATCACCTTCGGAGAAAATGCGAGGCTTGACGTGCTTGTCGTATTGGGCCTTGACACGCTTTTTTTTGCCTTATATGACTAGGGTCGCAACACGTCTAGTTTTATCTAATCGCATAAGATACAATAGACGTTCTTCCTCAGTAGAAGTGTTGGGTAGGAGTTCAAAAACTAGTTTTAAAGAGGGTATCTCGCATTCAATCAGAAGAATGGCTTCCACACCATAGACTAACCGAAAAGGTGTAAACCCAGTAGCGGACTTGATGAATGTCTGATACGCCCACAATGCCGAAAACAACATTCTGTGCCAACTTGTTTTATGAATCCCTATCATTCATTGGAGCATAGTTATGAGAACTTTGTTAATCACTTCGACTTGGCCATTATCTTGTGGGTAATAAGGTGTTGAGTTATCATGGCGAAGACCCAACTTTTCAGTAAGTTTGGACATCATAAAATTCCTAAAGTGGCTACCATGATCATTGATGATAGTTTGGGGAACACCAAAATGAGCTATGATGTGATTAAAAATGAACAATGCTGCGGTCTTTCCAGTGTTGTCAAATGTTGGCATCACCTCAGCTCATTTCATAAAGTAATCAACGACTACAATAATGTAACCATGCCCCCCGACTGAGTGAGGGTGACATGTCATGAAATCGATGCCCTATTTCGCAGAGGGACCAACTGAGACCACAGGGTGAAGAGGAGAAGGATGTGACCGTATATTTTTATTATAGCTCTGGTAGGCATGGCATTTTTGAACGGTGATGATGCAGTTGTTAAATAATGAAGGCCAAAAATACCTTGCTCGTAAGATCTTCTGGGAAGTAGCATACCCAGACATATGACCACCACAGGCTCCAGAGTGGCAGTCATTCAGAGCTTTCTTGGCTTCGTCGAACGTTAGAAAACGTCGAAAAACAAAGTCAATTCCCCGATGATAAAGAGTATCCCCGAGGATAATGTATTGACGAGCTTGGTATCGTATTCGACGTCCTTCAATACTAGACAAAGTTGGCTGGAAAGTCTGGGTTTGGAGATATATAATGATATCACCATACTAAATATCATCAGTGCTAATAAGGAAAAGGGATGCATCGGGTAATGAATCAGTTGCTACATTTTCCGTTGCAGAATGAGGAAAGTCGCATATCATCTGAGAAAAGACTAAGGACTTCTTAGACTTGGCGCATTCAAATTCCAAATCAAACTCCTGGAGTATCACAATCCATTTGGAATATTCCCCCCCTAGCAATTGATGAGTGAGAATGTGTTGCATAGGGTTGCAATGAGAAATCACTGTAGTCTTGCGTGAGAGGATATAGTGTCGGAAGCGTTTGATGGATTGGACGGCAACCAAGGCCAGTTTATTGACATGTAAATACTTGATTTCCATAGGCGTGAGACTTTGACTCAAGTAGTATATAACATGTTCATCGTTAGCATCATCCTCTTGGACGAGAACCATGCCAATGGTGTAATCTGAGGCAGCAAGGTAGAGGAAATAATCTTGACTATAATCAGGGGGAAAGAGAAATGGAGCTCGCGTTAGGGACAAATTCAAAGATTCAAAAGCATTGTTGGCAATGGTATCCCAGACGAACTCTGAATCCTTTTTGAGGAGTCGCGTAAATCCATGAGTTATCTCGACATAATTTGGGATAAAATGAAAAAGAAAGTTTTCTTTCCCCTACAAAATTTGTAACTGGCGAAGAGTAGAAGGAGGAGGGAGATTAATGATCGCCTCAACCTTTAAAGGATCCATTTGGATCCCTTGACGTGAAACAATAAAACCTAGAAGATGGTCGGATTCCATGCAAAAAATGCACTTATGAGGATTCAAACGTATACGATAGAATCGACATCGAACGAAAATGGCTCGGAGGTGGGTTGGGTGATCGACTTGGTGCATTGAATGAGCGGGTAAATTGTCTAAATATGGTTGAATGATGTGCTTGATATCATGGAAATCATAAGAAATAGCACATTGAAAAGTGGTGCCAGCATTCTTGAGACCGAAAGGAAGTTTTCGATAGGCAAAAGTACCCCAAGGACAAATAAAAGCAGTCTTATGTTGATCCTCGGGAACAATGTTGATTTGATTATACCCTGAGAAACCATCCATGAGAGAGAAGATTTCACTTTCGATGCAATCGTCGACAATCTGATCGATGAAGGGGGTAGGAAAGTTGTCTTTGGGACAAGCTTTTTTGATATCCCTATAATCAACGCATACACGAATGGTGCCTTGTTTCTTGTCAATTGGGACAAGATTGGAAACCCAGTCTGTGAGAGCCACCGGATAAATAAAGCTAGCTTTAAGAAGTTTCTCGACTTCGAGCTTGATAACAGCTGCTTTAAGTGGGTGAACTGGACAAAGGCATTGCCGGACAGGTTTAGTGTCGGGGTATGTCTTTATCTCATGTATCACAATATCAGGGTCGATACCCGACATCTCTTCATAGCTCCAGGCGAAGATGTCACAAAACGCTTTGAAAAGGGATGTATAGGTAACGATTTCTTCAGAAGAACATGAAGCTCCAATGTGGACATTTTTTACAATCCCAGGTTTGATGGATATGTCAAGGGGAATAGTGGGTGAGATATTTCTTAAGTTCCCTTCAGAAAACACATCGCGTGCAGACTCAGGAAC
The DNA here is from genome assembly GCA_009831015.1 of Picea engelmannii. Classification (NCBI taxonomy): domain Eukaryota; kingdom Viridiplantae; phylum Streptophyta; class Pinopsida; order Pinales; family Pinaceae; genus Picea; species Picea engelmannii. The sequence continues at coordinate 54,594 of ML841964.1, forward strand.
GGTGGAGATGATGACAACGGTTGATGGAGTTGAGATCCATTGGTAGTTCTCGATGGTATGTTGCTCTAGAAAGAGAATGGAACGATGATGTCCATCATCCCAAGGGGTGTCCTCCATGACAGACATGATCATCTCGTCAGTGGGAAAAATGACACGAAAAGGATTGGGAGACAACTCACTAAGAGAGGGGGTAGAAGGTGTTTCCAATTGAATGGCCTGATAGATGGATTCAACCAGACTTAACAACATTGCGTCATTGAAACGAAGATCATCTCCAGGGTCAGGTACTATCTAGGGGTCATCGGATGCAAGAAGTTCGTGAGGCGAAGTGGAGATCATGTTGATAGAAGCAACAGACGAGCGTGGAACATTGGGCGGTGGAATGGGGAAAGTACCCATTAACGACGAGTCTTTTAAAAGGCCTACACCGACATTCTCATAACCCGGTGGGGTTTTAGCAATAAATGATACGTTGCCAGTATGGGTATCAGAATTGAAGAAGGCCAGTTGATCAACGATGAAAACCTTTCCTTGATGAGGGAAACGTACTACATGGAAAAGGGTCGACACAACGACGCGCATGGAATCGATCCAGCTGCAGCCAAGCAAAATATTATAATCAAGGGGAGCGTTAAAGACTTCCACTTTGACTTGGACCATTTTGCCTTCTAACGTGATGGGAAACAAAGGAAGGACACCATAAGGCTTAAAACCAGAGTCGTTGAAGGCTTTAAGAGTGTTCTGGGATTCATTCAAAGAAGGAGAGCCAATGGCTTTCCAACAAGAAAGAGACATAACACATGTTGAGGCACCCTCATCGATAACGGTTCGACAAATGTCTTTGTCTGAGACAACCACTTGGATCTGGAACGCAAGTTGAGGGGGTAACCTTGGAATGTGATCTTCCAAGTCAAATATTATCAGATTTGTATCCATCGGATCGATTCCACCGATATCTTTCAACAATGCCTTCCATTGTCTGGGACAAGTCTAAAGGACTTCGAGGCCTGACATCGCAGAAGGTGCTTGAGCCAGATCTTCAATAATGTTGTAGTTCTAGGCATCATGAGCATGAGGATTGAAAGCCGATTTCTGTATGACACCCTTTGGGGGGGGGTCACAGAACTGTGTCGAGGCTCAGTCATTCGAGATGAAGAGGACTGTTGATAGGTGGAGTCACAGGAGAGGGTTGTGCCAAGGAAGGGGGTAAATCATCAACCTTCTCCTTAGAGGGAGAATAATCTTTGGCTCGAGTGGTGAGTGCAACGTTTCTCTACTTAGAATCTCCAATACACATCAAAACATATGATGTAGTAGAAGATGAGGGTTGGTCATGGATGACCAACTGAGCCTGTTGTTGAGACAGGAAGGGTTGGGACAAAATGGCTAGTGCAGGTGGTTTTCGAGCTCCTTGAAGGAACTTAGTGACCTCGGCATGTCATGGAAAATCCTTTGTGTAGTGATCATCACCACAGATAAGACAAGGGTATTGTGGTTTGCGCTTATCCCGATTGTCACCAGGGGTATTTTTGGTTTTCTCTGCTTGAGAATTATTTTTTCCCTCCTTATTCTTACCCCTTCCCTTTTTAGATTTGTTTTTACCGGTAGGGGTAGATTGAACTGCATTTACCTCTGAAGTCTTGCCAATGGGAGGGGCAGGAGACAGATCATTTTGAACATGAGAAGAAGTAGATTTAGGGTTTGCGCTTGACACAGAATGTGGTTGGGCTTGGGCAGTACCAACCACACCGTCAACTGCATGCGAGGTAGCTGGAGCAGTTGAAGTGATGGAAGTAGAAGGATGAGGTAAGTTAGGTAGTAAATTGTAAAGGGTTCCCATTTGTGAATAAATGAGGTCAAGATATTGAGCACAACTTATAGCCTGCTCTTCTGTGACTACACCACCCATGGCAATGTCCTTACCAATGTCGTTCACAAATGATTTTGTGAACCACTCTGCCAGCAACTGATCAGGGAGATCAAGTTTAATGAGACGTCGTCTCCTTCGCCACTCATGGATGTGATCAGATATATGAGTGCCTTTTTTCTATTTTAAGGAAGTCAAAATCTCGGTCCCTGTGTCATAATGGATCGATAACTGGTAATGCGTAAGGAAAACCATAGCGAGGGTGTTGAAGTCAGAGAAGAAACTTCATGGAAATTCGATATACCACTTCGTAGTAGAACCTATGAGGGTTCGTTGAAAAAGACATAAACGAATAGAGTCATCCATCAATGAGTTGGATGAGCACCATAGGTGAAAAGTCATAACGTGATTTTTTGGGTCCTCTCCTGCTTTGTCGTCGAATTTAGGAATGTTCGATGGAAGCTTGGCGGGTATAACAAGCCATTGAGGAGAGTGACAGATAGGATCATTTAAAATCCTTAACAAATCTAGAAGATCCAAAGTGGCGAGAAAGGGTAATTGTTGATTCACCTGCGGGTACTGGTGGCTTTGGGGAGGAATCCCTATCGGCAAACCAGTAGGACCATAAGAAGTCTGAAAATAATGTGAAGACCCGGGCATATTCGGTGGTGGTTGAAGAGGATAGTAGCTCATAGGAGTATACCCTAGAACAGGGGCATGAGTTTGAGCATTCTCCCCCCAAATGGGATTGAATGAACCTGGATATAGTTGGCCCATACTAGGGGGTGTTACAGATGCAGCTGGAAACTACTGCCCCCTAGTCATTTGAGGAGGATCTTGTATCAACTGATTCCAACACTGGGCCAAGGATGAAGGTATATTATACCCATAAGGTGGGCTTGGTCCTCCCATCAAAGGTGGTGTTCCAATTGGGGGCAATGTTCTAATTGGGGGTTGTGTTCCAATTGGGACTTGCGTGCCAAAAGGAATTTGCCCACTAAGAGGGGGTTGAGTCATACCACCTTGGTGAAATTATCCACCAACCAGAATCTGGTAATTTGGAGTGAATGATGGAATAGCGCCACTAGGATTAAGACTGCCAGTAGAAGATGAAGAAGGTCCTCCAAAAGGAAATTGAGGGAGTGTTGGAACAAAACCGAGAAGAAAGTGCCCAGAAGAAGAAGGACCACCAGGAGAGCCAGATGGAGTTTGTGCAGTAGTAGGAATGGAAGCATTCAACACACGGTATCTAGGTGATAGTGACGGAATGACGTTGGGTGTTCGCGGTGTGTTGATGGGAGAAAGACTAACCGCAGTAAACCTGGTTGGAACACTCGTAGTAGCTGTGAGATGGGCCATTTCGGTAGGGACAGTAAAGTGATAAGTGGTAGTCACGGGTACTGTCTATGTACTAGAGATTTCAGAAATCACAGGTGGGTTGATTTTGGAAATCACAGGTGAACCTGAACCAAAAAGATCCCATCAAAAAACACCCATAGAACAAAAAGGATCTTGGTCCCTAGGTCCAGTCAAAGATCCAAAATACACAACAATTAAGTCTCCAAAAGATTTTTCTCGCATAAAACGTCTCTTAGAATCGGGGTGAGGTCGAAAGTCCTCTTGAGTATTTGTAATTCGAAAATGTTCCAGAGAGTCAGTTCATTCCACTTGTAGTGTGGTGACAACTGTGACTTCACTTTTCCGAGGAGAGCCCTCATGTGTACTTGTAGGAAAGGGTTGAGAACCTTCCAGATGCTCTGGAGATTAACCCTACATTCTACATGAACGACATGGAGGAGCTATTGTAAATGAGTGACAAACTTCACGAAGAAAATTCTATGGTCAACTTCGAGAAACAAACAACACGCGCTAGTAAACAAAATCTAGGAAGCGACACCAAGAAAACAAGACCTTCTAATTCTAAAGCCACTAGTTGGTGATGAAATCCAATGTCGCAACAATGAGACTAGAAGGGGTTGGGCTAGGGTGGAAAAGTTACGCTAACGACCTACTTAACGGACTTACACCCTGGTGCAAGCTCCCACACACAATCGTGGGTATACCCTCCAAGGAGCCCGAGTGAGTTTGGTCAACGCCAATTCCAAGTACCGTGAAGACTTTCCCCTTCACAGTCACCTAATGTAAGAACCTAGAAATATAGGCCACTAAGTTCACCACCAACAACAATAAATCCTGGGGGGACAGTCGACAGTCCGATCCACATGCAAGGGCAAGGTATCTAGCTCGAAATCAATTCAAAAGGCTTCCGCTCATCATTGTGGGTATACCTCTGAGTGATCCCCGTAATACATGCAATATCAACAATGATATCAACAAAGCAGGGTGAGTAACTCTGTCAATATCAATGCAACCTCGTGTTTGACCCTTGTGTGAGAAGGGCTTCCTAGGACAAGATGTTGCAAATGGAATTTAACACTCCCTAACACAAGATGCTATTGTGTGTTTTGTGCTTTTGGAGAGTGTATCTCTCTTCCTACTCCAAAGCACTAACCTAGCTAAATGTTGGTGTAATAGAGCCCTATAAAAGAGTTACTAGTTAAATTTTATGATTGCGTAGTGTTATTAAGAGTTGTTGTTTACTCAAAGGAAACATAGAGGAAACTGATGTTCTATAAGACTCTGACCCAACGATGCATGGATGAGAATGAAATATATCATTGTTCGTTCAATGAATGCTATGTATGGGAGGGAAAGAGAAATTTTTCAAGATCAAACTTGAACTATAATGCAAAATTTCCTTTAAAATGCAAATGCAACAAATCACGCATCAATAACAATTCTCTATTGTTTCTTTTTCAATAATTTCAACAATTGATTTTCAATGTTTTTGAAGATGAAAATGATGTTTTGGAAGAAAAAAGTTTGTTCACTTTTCAAAAAGGACCCACACCATGAGAGTGAGAGTACAGAAAATCAAAAACCAATGAACAAGCAATGATAAAAACCCAATCCACTCTTTCAATGAAAACAAAAATAACAAGCAAACCAATCTAGTCTTTTCAATCGCATAAGAAAAGTGATCTTTCAAACAATAAACAAATGATAAAGACAAAGAAACTCAACTTTCAACCGATCATCGGTCCTTAACCAATCAAGCACACTCAGATTCCAAAATCAGAGAGTATAGCTTTGCCAAGAAAAGTCAAGAAATGAAAGTCAAGAAAAAATGACAGAAAAAGCCTTTGAAATCCTAAGACTGTTCATGCATGAAAACGAAGACAAGAAAGACATCAATCAATGGTCCAAGAAACTCTTATTAAGCATATAAACTGATCTGGGCAATTCAATATGCAAAAAGTCAAATCCAAAAGTTTGAAAAAATGAGTTCGCAGGCTGGCCATATTACATAGTGCGAGAATTAGTGATTCTCACAGGTGTCCCTTGAGCAGAGTGCGAGAACCTCACACTAAACCTAAAGGCAGAGTGCGAACTCTATAGATTCTCGTAGTCTATACTGAAGTGCAGTGTGAGAACCTATGAACTTAGTCAATTTTTTGGAAAATGACACAAAATTTGAAAATTCCTCTGGACCCAGAGGGTCTATCAGGGTACCCTGAAGACTTGGAGATTGATATGGAAGGAGAAAAGTAAAACAAGAGCAAATAGCCACAGAAAAATACCAAAATCCACAAAGAAAATGGGATGCTCCCCAGTGGAGTCGCCAATTTTGTTATCAGACTAATCGGTAGGTGCGAACACTAACAAATCTCCCTAGATCCACCTGGATCTAGAACAAAACAAGACAGGACATGACTCTTTCCCTAAGTTTTGACCATTGAATTAACTAGGAGGAAGGAACGAATAACATACCTTATTATCGCTTCCAAGGGTATTTCTTTCTCTCGCTTCGCTCCGATGCTCTCGTGAGGTCAAGACCAAGACAACACAAACCAACCAAAGTGAAGATAGCACAATATATTCAACTGTCAACTTATGTGTATGATCAAGGAATTACACAATAAAGTGGAAATAACTTTATGGGAAAGGGACATGCCACTGTATCATATTAATTGAAAGTAAATATTACAACCTGATAGCCTTGATGTCGCAAGCTTCCTTTTGATGGCTCTTGGCTCCAACACACACACTTTATCAATCCTTACATGAAGAATATCAAATCCTCTTGATAGACTTGCTAGAGTCTCCAAGCTGTTGTTCGAGCTAAGTCCTTCACACAATTCTTTCACCAATTCTCCAATGAATATTTCTTAAACTTTTCCATGAGAATTCCCTCAATATATAGGAGAGAATGAGATATTTACTTGGATAATAATGATCCCAAAATATCAGGGAATCTAGTACAAGGATAACCATTCGAATGCCAACCCATTCTTCTAGAAGATTCCCTTCTAGAAACATCGAGAATTCATCTTTTTCCATGATTTAGGACGAGTTAGCACCTTGTCTATTTAACACAGTGTGAGAAGTTCGCACCCTGGCTTAAAGCAGCCTATGAGAATGGGTCATTCTCTCACCCAAATATATTAGCAGCCTGCGAACCTTCTTAAAAAATGAGTTTTCTGGGAAGAGATGAAAGTAACTTTTCTCAGGAGAAAGTTCTTATGAAGAGCCTGAGTACACCATCATCAATACATCATCATGACAACCAAAATCATGGGTAACACCTAGTCAACAATGCCTGGAAACCTTCAGATAACGACCTGTCTCCCATTAGCTTCTCAAGCACCTCCTTGTCAAAATTCTCTAATTCAATAGGTTCACCCGAAATTCTCAAATTTAACAGATGGGTCGGGGTAGGAAAACGTATAAGAGGGATAGACAAATGGAAAATGACATATAGTTTCTGATAACATAGCTCGACACACAATAAATTCTCTATTATATCACTTAATAA